>JAQZBX010094332.1:0-12043 GCA_029593785.1 Cabassous unicinctus | reverse complement strand
AGTATTAATCTTAGGAGATACTTCCTTGAATTTAAAAGGAATAAAGAATTTTATTTTTCAAAAACATCATTGTTACTTACAAATTTGGCAAGATCATGTCTCATACCTGCTATTCTAGCTAACATATGCTAAAATATGGAAAACCAACAAAAGAATGAACTTCTAAAATTTAAAGTAAAAATTACAATAAAAATCAACTCAGTAAGTCAGCTCTTAAATCACTCCAAGATTAGACAATATTTCCTAAATTACATTTATGAGTTCATACATACACCAAATTTAGTATATTTCATCCACACAGTTATTATCATATTATTACTTCAATTGTCTTATTTTAGCAGTAAACCTTTTAAAGTGCTTTTGAAAAAAATTTTAATATTTCATATCTCCATGTCTATTTATTATGACAAAATAATTCACATTCCTTAGACACAACTGTGGGAGACAAAGTAAAGTCATCCCAAAGATGCTCAAGTCCTAATCTCCAGAATTTGTGAATATGCATTCTTAAAGTGCAAAAGGAAATTTACAAATGTGCTTAAAATAAGGATCTGGAGATGATTATCCTGGATTATCTCAGTGGGCCAACATAATCACAAAAGTTCTAATAATGGAAAAATGGAGGAGGAGAGTAAGAGAGAGAAATGCTATGACATCAGCCCAGCCAGAGTAAGGCAACCTTTAGCCAAGGAATGCTGGCAGCCTTTAGAACCTGGAAAAGGCAGAGAAACAGGAATTCCCTTCTGGGAAAATTACAGATAAGTACTCAGCAGCAATCTTCTGGCCTCCTTTCCTATTGGGTGCAGATGTGTCAGTCTCTTCCATTCCACAACCCTGGTGATACAAGTTCTAATGAAAAAAACTGACCAACCTTTGAAAGGGGTCCTTGGAACAACAAGCTCCAGATGCTTATCAGGGAGAGAACTCTTAGTGGCAGGGTCCCATCACACTGGGAAATATAAATAATCAACACTCAAACAGTATAGGGTCTCTCCTCTCCAAAACTAAGTTAGGTGTGCCATCCACTGACCCTACCAGAGCACTTGGTCTTCCAAGGTGACCAAACACAATAGGATCTCTTCACATGCTCTTTTGGACACATTGTGCTCTGGAAGTAATAAAATGATCATTTGCTGAAAGTTAATTTTCTGTCTAAGCCTGTATTCCCACAACACACTGTGTAGCAGTGCAGCAGTGGTTGCAGTCATGTCTGCCGTGGAGGGTGGATGAGCATGTTGCTGAATCCATGCATAACCTCCATTCCTGCCACCTCGACTACTTTGTCCATGAGGCCATTGGACAATGGGAGGTGTCATTCTAAAAAGAGTCTTACTTATCTCCATAGAAAAGGACATCCAACTCACGTGATTATAAAAATTCTCCCCTGCTGAGGTCACACTTCGGTGAGCATTCATGGGAGACCCATAGATCTTCACATATTTACCCATTCAGAAAGGTCAGTTCTATCCACATGCCTCTCTCCCAAACCTCCTTGTCAACAATTTTCTAATCATGTTCCTTCCACATCCCTGACCGTCCGGCCAAATAGTTGGCAAAAAACCCATGTATCACTGTCTAATCAGATGTCTGGTCATTTCTCCTTCAAAGCAAAATGAACAATCATTGTCATTCCTTGAAGTTCTGCCACCAGGGAGGAAGTCCTTCCACAACTGTCCTTCAGCGACATGCAACAAAGGGGCCATAGAGATTAAAAGTGGTGCCTACACATTGTGCAAAACAGCCGGGAAGTCATGCCCTGTTTTCTCTTCCTCAATCAACAGATCATAGAAAACCACCCAAGAGATCATTGCTGTGGGCTGCATGAGAGAAGATAATGTGGTAGGACTAGCGATCATTGATATTTGGACCAGTTCTTCATTTATCTTGTGACTTCAGTGACTGATTAAACCCTTGCTTTGATATATCACTTCCATTTGATAATGTAGGGCTACTGTGCATTCTCAAAAATATGGTGTGTCAAATCAGACAACTCAGCATTCATGATGGAAATCTCAGTACTAGGATAATTGGTGGCTAATAGTTAAGTGTTCAATCTCAGTGTACTAAGACTCAGAGCAAGCCAAAGCTGTTTCTCAAAAGGAGAGTAGATATCTACAGAGGATTCATGGTTTTGCTCAAAAATCCTATAGTCTGTGCTGGGATTCACTAATAGGAGGTTGCAAATTTTTCAAAAAACATATATGTCTAGCAATTAGTCTGACAATTTGCAAAAATGAAAGTTTAAACAAAGATTCTTCTTGAAAATGTTTTTAAAATTATGAAAAATGGAAAAGGAACTAGAAAGATTTGTTGGGTATAAATAAATTGTTTGATAACTATGGAGTTATATTTTAAAATGGTGAAACATTTGAAAGAGCAAAAATTTACAATAAATTTTGGTTTAAACACTGATGTTACTTTAATAGAGTGGACTGAGCTCAAATGGAATTCAAATAAGTTATATCAATAATTATTGAGAAAAAATAGATTCACACCTCTCTAAGATTTAAATAGCATCTCATAATCTATATCTCTCAATATACAATACATTTTTAATTTAATATTCATGCATTTGAAAATGTTACATGTGACGTATGTGGATAAATTTTCAGGAAGAAAGTATGGAAGCATATGCTCAAAAATGATAGCATTTATTTCCATTTTAAAAAATCATTTCTCTTATTATTTGGCCAAATACTTCTGCATTTGTTCATTGGATCAATTCTCATATGATTTATTCATTTTATTAAAAATTGATGAAGAGAAAGAAGAATGATCTTTTAATTACATTACTTGTAAGAAATTATAAAAGTTAAGTGTTGTAGGATTTTAAATATTAAATTCTTATTGTTTTCCAATTTGATTCTATTAAATATTTGATTCTATTTCCCATCTCTCTTGGCCATATATCCACTGGTAGTGGATTAGGTTTGATTTTTTTTTTCTCCAAAGTTCATTACACAAATGATCTATCAGTGATTTTTTAACCTAGGTCACCAAGGAACCTGTTGTTTATTAACTTGGTAACAGATTTGACTAATAAAAGAAATACCACAGTTGAAATTGCAAAACCACCTCTCTGAACAAAGAGACATGAGAAAACCAAATCTTTCAAACCTAGAAGGAATTCCTCTGTGAGGACTTGACATAATTGGAAGAAGATAGAAAATACAACTCATCCAAGGCTGCTGTAACTGTTCTCATGGATTCAAACAGAAGGACCAGAAATGTTCATGCAGGTTTTCAGCATGACATTCATTTTCAAAGTTATAAATGTAAGGATTGTTCCAGTTAAATAACTTAGAGAGGGAGGCTGTGATTCACTGCCAGAGTGTAACTTTAATGAATTGTGTTGTATGGGTAATATTTTCCTTTGAAAGAGTAGGTGACATTCGCATCTTGTATATAGATTTTTCCTGATTGTATAAATCTGAGATGTGAGTGTTAGTATGGCAAAAAGGAAAAGTCGGTTTTAATTGTGCATTACTCTTAAATAGTCTGTATTCATTGGTATGAAAATTTTATGCAATACTAAGTAGGAGCTAATTTGATGGCAGTATAACTGGAGGGATATCAAGAAGCATTATGGAGCTACAAAGAAAAAAAAAACATACAATGGACACTTTAGCTCATATCACATTATCTCATTAGAAATAAAAATTAAAAGATCTCCCTATTGTAATACAGTCAATAATAACTTACATTAATTCATTACTTAGCTCTTGATTCCTAATGTCAGATTTCTCCTATGGTTACACTGTTAATGACTGGAAATAAAATGAATTGTTGGAACTGCATACTACACAAAGTCAGGAGGGCTATATTAGTTGCATCAGAGAAGCGCAGGTGTCTGTCTTTTAAGAAAAAGCAAAGTGAGGGAAAGAGGTTGCACTCCAGAAATGGTCATTTTTGCATCTCCAGGTAATCTGTTTAAATGTCAGGTGTGGATCTACCTTACAAGAGAGAGTCCCAGTTCTCACGCAAACTATGAGCAAGTCCCTGCCCTTTCTCTGTAATATTGACTGAATTCCTGAGACTTAAGTCTGGAAATGGACACCGGATCAAATTGACCCTCTCCCCACCTCAACAAGGAAGAAATATGTTAAAGCAATAGAGTGGCTGGGGATTGAATCATGAACCCCACAAAACATGCTCAAGTCTTATTCAAAGCTCCTGTTGTCAATCTATTTGTAAATAGGACCTTTCAAGGTGCTATTAGTAGTTAAGTTGTGGTCTCATTTCTGAATAATATCTGCAAAGGTCCTTATTAGATGAGACTAAAATCAATCAGGGTGCTTCTTAATCATGGGGTCCTTATTAGGCAGAGGAATTTCAGACACATTATTTCAGAGGAAGCCAGAAATAAAAAAAGCCAAAGAACTTAGCGGTTACCATGTAATAGATGCAGAGATGCCAGCCAAGGAACCCTAAGGATTGCAGCAAACCTGCATCAGAATGCTACAGCACCAGGAGAAGCAGGCCTGTCGAAGCTTGATTTCAGATGCTAGTATCCAAAACCCTAGACACTAGCTCTATGTTGAAAATTTTATTTGATTTTTTTTGCCAGTACATATTTCTTAGGTATTGCATAAATATCTGAAATTGTTTAAGTTCCTGACCTATTCCATTATGTCTAAGAGAGGAGCAAGAATTGCTTCCTGTTGAAAATCTCCCAACCCATACATCAGAGGTTCATCAATTCCCCAGAAGAATATATATTTAAAATATTAAAAAGCAATGACCAAGCATTTGCATTCCAAGTAGAATTTGGGTTTTCGGAATATAGATAAATAATAAAACAAAAAGTAGCAGCAGAAATGTTATTCCAGATAGAAAATTCCTTGAGAATTATTAATTTAATAATTGGAGAAACCTATTAGTTAGATTTTATTACAAAATAATTTAGAGGAAAAGGATGCAAATATTTAAAAAAATTGAGGTATAGTTGGCGATATTTCAGAAATTCTGAAAAACAATAATTTTTGGAGATTAAGAAGTTAGGAGTTCAAAAAGTATTTATGAGAGTGTATTTATTGAGTTAAAAATATTTGCTTAAGAAGAATATGAAATCTAAACATAATAGAAATCAGCAAGAAAATTAGCACTTAGTATTTATAAATAAAAAAGGTGAGAGGAAAAATGTGTGTGGTGTTGAGATAAGGTTTGTGACATTGTGTGGTTAAAAGTGCAAATTCCACATAGACATTTTCTAATATGTTGAAGTAAAAATTGATAAGCTTTGGCAAAATCTGTTTCATTATAATGGTGAAACAAAAATGTGATTATAATTAGGTGAAGAATAAAAGGTGACAGAAAAAAGGAAAATCATTATGTATCGAGTCAATGAAAGAGTTAACTAATAATTATTATTCATTATGAGACGAACACTTCTAGGTTCTATATATATTAACAAGCTTAATCTTTCAACAATAGTATATGAAGAATAATTTTATTATTTCCATACTAGCAATGGTATAAGGAAATCACAGTGTAAGCATCACAGCTTGGGTAAAGAAATTAGTGCTGTAAATATGTTCTTTTTTGCACTTAGTGACATTGAATACCAGGAGTATGTCTCAATGTTGCTTAACAGATGGAATATATAAAAGAGTTGTGATTACGTCTTACAACCCTGTGCATATCGCATCCAACATACCTTAACCATTTAATCAAATAAATTTTACATCAAAACTAACACTGTGTAAACCACAACATTGGCAATAACATAATTTTAGACAGAATTGCATGAGGAAAGAGGGGAAAGAGTGATTAGAAAGTTGCTGAAGGATAAAACACAATTTTTTAAAATTGTAATAATGCTAAAACCATAATTAAAAGAAAATTATGTGAAAAACCTGTGTAGTGACAACCAAATTATTTCTCATATATTTGTAGTGTAATACAAAACAAACTACAATGAAAGACAATGTTTTGAAGAATATTAAGATTTGGCTTTATGATTAAGTTGCAGTTAGCAGTGTAGATAACTATATAGATAATTCCCATCCAATGTGCAGATAAATAAAATATAAATTCAGAATAAAAAGTGGTATAAAGGAAGTTTTCCTAAAATGTTGGTGTGTGAGATGATAAAGTAATCTCATTTGTTAAAAAAATTTTCCATGATATTTCCAAAAACACACAACTGTGGAAAATATGCTTCAATGTACATCCTGCTTATAACCAAATTATGTAAAACTTGCATGCATATGGATGGTTGGCTGAGTTTCTTAGAGCCATTAATTGTGGCAAAGTGATGGTAACTCCTCTCTCCTCCTATCAAATATCTCTGAATTGTAAATGAAGATTGAAGAGAAGTAACCACACAATAGCAACATTTATCCTCTTGGTACTGACTGATAACCCACAGCTGAAAGTTCTCATTTTCATCTTTCTATTTCTCACCTACTTATTGAGTTTAACTGGGAACCTGACAATCATCTCCCTCACCTTCTTGGATTCAAACCTTAAAACAGCCATGTACTTATTTCTACAAAATTTCTCCTTCTTAGAAATCTCATTTAGTTCTGCTTATATACCCAGACACTTGTATAACATATCAACAGGTGACAAGGCAATCACATATGATGATTGTTTCATCCAAATTTTTTCACAGACTTCTTTGCTGTTACAGGATATTTTCTCTTGGTCACCATGTCCTATGACTTCTATGTAGCTCTCTGCAAACCTGTACATTATGTGACCATCATGAACAACAGAGTCTGTCCAAGACTTGTCCTTTGTTGCTGGACAGCTGGCTTATTCATTCTATTCCCTCCATTCAGCATGGGCCTGTTTATGGAATTCTGTGACTTTAATGTCATTGACCATTTTGGCTGTGATGTACACCCCTCCTAAAAATTTCCTGCTCAGATACATGGATCATAGAACAGATATTCATAATATGTCCTGTGTTGACCTTTATCATGACCTTTGTGTGCGTACTTCTATCCTACATATACATCGACAAGAACATTGTATGACTCCCTTCTGCCCAGCAAAGGAAAAAACCATTTTCTACATGTTCTTCCCACATGATGGTGGTCTCCATTACCTACAGCAGCAGTATCTTCATCTATGTCAAACCTTCATCAAAGGATTCAGTGGCTGTAAATAAGGGTGTGACACTGTTAACTACTTCCATTGCTCCCATGCTGAATCCCTTCATTTACACCCTGAGGAACAGGAAAGTAAAACAAGCTTTCAATGCCTCAGTCAAGAAAATTGCATTGGTCTCAAAGAAATAGTGAGATTTACTAATGTAGAGGAGTCAATTTCCATGAAAATCATTAGTCCCTATGATATATCTTTTTCTTTGTATTATTTTCCTTCCTTGCAAGGAAGATTTATCATTAATATGTTTCTCAGTAAGAGAATATAACACATTTTCAGGAATCAAAAATGACTTCATATCTATTTAAAACATTATAAAACAAAACAAAATAAAGAAAATCAATGAATTCATCTTAATATAATTTCTGGATTGAGCACTTGTGAATATTGCCCAATCCAATTACAGGTTTTGAGAACCATTTGGATTCCTGGCACTTTTTCATGTTACTTGTTTTTTTTTTAGTTTAACACAAAACCATGGAAGAATACTATTTTTGGGACAGTGAATTTGAAATTTAAGATGAGCTTTCAATCATGAAGCAATACATTTGTTAACTGTGTTCCTCTTGGCATTACAAAGACAATGAGTAAAGCTGCTGTCACTTAAGAAATCACTAGAGACATTTTTTCTCATATGTCTTAATTTATAAATTTGTTTAATTTAATCTTTACAAATAATTGTAGTTCATAGGAGTTAAATAATGCTAGTAAGAGATAAAATCAGGATGAAATTCAATTTTTATCAGACTCCAAATCCTGGGATTTTATAGCCTGTACAATCCAGTGACACATATTTAAGCAACAAGATGTGCTCACAGGACACCTTTGGAAAGACTATATATACTGAATATAGTTATAGTTTAATTCATTAAACTGAAAAATTATGTGATTTCTAAGAGACAAAATTTATTAAAAATATAGTATTCCATTTTTTCAAAGAAATCAATTTTATTGATACATATTAATAAAGCATACAATTCATCCAAAGTGTACAATCAATGCTGTTTGCTATAATTACACATTTGTGCATTCATAACGTCAATCATTAATGGAGCATCTTCATTATTACAATAATAATAATAATAAACAAAAAATATACAAACAATGAAATTCCTCATCCCTCAATCTTTCTATGCTTCCCCCACTTACATAGCTACTATTTCTGGTTATTCTATTCAAAGTGCATAATCAATGGCTTTCAGTAGAATCGCAAGGTTGTACATTCATCATCTCAAAAATTTTAGAACAATTTCCTTACTCCAAAAAGACTCCACACCCATTAGCATTCCTTCCTCATGCTTACATAACAACTGATATCCTTTCATCTCTCTAAATTGATTTGTGTTTACATTTTATGTAAATGGAATCACAAAATAGGTATTATTCTGTGTCTGGTCTCCTTTATTTCGTATAATGTTTTTTTTTGTGTGTTTGATATTAACATTTTATACTATTAACTTATATTTGCTCAGCTTCAAGGAAAAACAGGCTGTTATACGCAATCCTAACAATGCTGATATTTCACGTAATATATTTAGTTCATAATAGGGCAATTATACAGTTTTTGTCCTTTTTTGCCTAGTTTGCTTTACTGAATATAATGTTCTCCAGGTTCATCCATGTTGTCATATGTTTCACAACTTCTTTTCTTCTTATAGTATACCCACTTTAATATAAGCCTTCATATGCACAGAGAAGAAGGTAAAGTAATTTATTTTCCTAGGATACAGTTTTTTTAATACTACATTTATAAAATCAAAACCTGTCCTTGAACATATAGCCATAAGGTGCAGAAATGTTTGTTCAAAAATGAGATCAAAAACATATGTAGCCACTCATGAGAAGGGAGCTGCATGTATCTACATATTGGTATAGAGAAAAGAACCAATCAATATCAATTGTAATTATACACTTTCCCCAAAAGACCCAAAGAAACCAGGAAAAAGAATTAAAAAAGCCACTGTCTGTGATCAATTAATTTCAGCAGGTGCAAGGATTCATAGAAAAAAATAAGTCTACCCTTAGCCACTGATGTTCCTTCAATCAGGTCTTTTATATGTGCTCTCCCTATTGAATCCTCAGGGTTGATATTCTGAAAAAGGTTCCTTTCATCTGTATGATCTAGGTTCTGAGATCACTGGGTCATCCTAGCTTTCCATATTCACATACTGAGGGTTTAAATTTTAATGATTTTTTCCAATTTGTCACATATTATTCACTGAAAGCATCCTTGCCCATATTTTCAGACTGACAAAAATGCTTTGTTGGTATTTGTAATGTCTTGGGTGGACCCTGATCTAATTGAATCCTTCCTGAACAAATGCTGAAAAAAAGAGGCCAAGCTATTTAACACACTATGAAGAAGAAAATTCAGCCAAACTGAAAGAGAAACTGATAAGGGCCTCTTTCCAAGTGTAATCTTGGTGCAATGTCTCAGGTATATCCTATCCGTGTCCCTCCCAATGGCAGCCCATTCAATCTTACCCTTGAGACAATGATCAAATCTTGTCCAGAGGCTGAAAAACTCATGTTTTTTTTAAAACAACCACCAAAATTTGTATATCATTACATTGAATAAACATACCATTTTTTGTAATTGTAAGAAATATGTGGTACAATGGTGGAGTGACATTGAGTCTGTCCATTGAAAAAATTAAATACATCAAACACATTTACTAGAAATGGAACAATAATTGTCCCAAACTCTGTAAGTTGCTCTGACCAGCTCAACTAGGACCTTTGCTAGAATAAACTCTAACCATGGAACCTACAGCACAATATGCCTCTGTATAATTATGTTTCTCTATGACAATCTTATTCACCTGTAATAGACTTAATAATGGCTCCTGAATCTCTTGAAAGTAATTCCTGTGAATATGGTACCTTAAATGGTAAAATGGGCTTGGCAGATGTGATGAAGTTGTGTATCTTAAAATTAAGAGATTAACCTGAATTATCTATGTGGGCCCAAATAATAAAAAAGATTCTTATAAGGGGAGGCAGTAGAATCAAATCACCAGTATAAATATGATAATGGAGCAAGAGGTTGAGTGATGCAAGGAAGGGACCATGATACAAAGAATGCAGGCATTCTCTAGAAACAAAAATGGCAAGGGCAGACATCATTTCTTGAAGATTTCAGAAGGAATGCAGCCCTGTCAACCTCTTGATTTCAAACTTCTGACTTCGAGTACTTGAAATAATAAAATTTCTCCATTTCCAGCCACAATGTTTGTGGTAATTGTTTACGTCAGTGATTGGAAATTAAGACATCTGGAGAAAGAAGCATTTCTTCCAAAATATATGTGCAAGCACATCCAGATTAAATGCAGCTGTATTTGTGAATATGGATATATTTATGTACTAACCCACAAGTAAACCCCACGGCACTAACTTTCATACAGTTATCAAGTGAATTTTTAAGGCCATGCAATCATATCCCAGAGAAATTCTTTAAAGAAATAGAGAGGAGCAATGCTTTATGATACACAAATTGTCATTGTCCTAATCATAGCCTGGTCACAGAAAGGATATAAATGGGCAAAGACCTGTTGTGCTGCAAAAGGATTCTCAGCACAGGCTGATATTCTTACAAATTTTGTAGACATATTATTCACACATGGACTATGGAAAAGTAGGTGACTTTGATTATTCCTTTAATGATCCTGGATTGAGCATTGTAGTAAATTTCCCTTCAAACCCTTGTTAACGATCATGCTGACGGAAATCATTAACAGTCAATTATTACAAATATATTTATTGAGCTAAGTTGTCCAAGATATCTTTTATACGATATTGTTGGTTCACATTACAATACCTTCAACAATGCAATGAACTAATCTATATTTTTCCTTGATTTATAACAATCTAAAATTCTTGAAAATACGCATTACTTTCTCCAAATTAATTCTTTCAGTATCCATTATGCCTCCAAATATACCAATTATAACACCAGCTAATATTCAACAGCAAATAACAAAAATGTAATCTATTTTAACACACCTAAATTATGTCCCAGACACAATCCACTAAACCATTATCATGACCTCAATGACAGGTTTATAGGCAACATGTCCATCTTATATATGCTAAAGGTTTGGAGAATTCCAGAATAGTGCTTGGGCTGAATTTGCTTTGCTTTCTATCTTTAATTTTGGAATCTCCTTGCTCATCATTTAAAAGTAAATAAAAAGAAGGTTTCTTAAGGTTGTGAGGGAAATCAGATTGGAGCGAGTATTCTGGGCACCCTGACTATTTAATGCAGAAAATCTACCCCCTAGAAGTAGGATTCATACAGCCCTAGAATAAAATAAATATTTTAAACCCATCCATAAAAGCTACACACAGGTCTCTGGAATATTAAGTAAATACAAAAGCCAATTATCTGGCTTCCTGAGAAAGAAAAACAATCTTTTAAGTAAATATGCATCCACTATTGTCAGCATATCATCAAAAACTTCTTGATATGCAAGGATGCAAGACAATGCAACCTTCAGTCAGTGGAAAACAGTCAATAGTAAACAATAATGACATGACACAGATTTGGAATCAATAGACAAAATAACTAGAATCCCAAGAAAACTTAAGATAAAGTAAGTAAAAGGACTAATAAACTCTTATATCAAAAATTAATATAAAACTCCAGCAAATAAAATAGCTGATATTGATACAGAGAAAGAACAATGTGCCAATGGAAAAGAATAGAATCCAGCAATAGATTGATACATATATAAGCACTCTATTTACAACAACAGTGTGACTGCATTCTGACACCAGACTATCAAGATGTTTTTGTTGGGGAAAAATGAATTTTGAGCCTTAATTCTTACAATACACAATAATCTGACATGACTAACAAATCTGTATGTGAAAATTAAATTATTAAAGTTTCTAGAAGAATATATAGGGAATGCACTTGAGGTTAAAAAAA
>JAQZBX010094331.1:0-12040 GCA_029593785.1 Cabassous unicinctus | reverse complement strand
AAAAAAAAAAAAAAAAGAAAGCAAATGGTGGGGATTTCCAGAAGTTTCAAAGAAAATCAAGATAAGTCCTTTATCCCAGAGAATGGATTGGCTTTTTGATTCAAATGCCAAATATCCAGGTTCCTTGTAATAAATAACTTATATGACACTATATAAATGTTAGTCACTAGTAAGTAATTCAGTTTTAAAGATGAAGAAATAATATTATAAATGTTTAATTAAGAAGGTTATTTTTGCAGAGCGGATGTAGGTCGGTGGTTGAGTATCTGCTTCGCATGTGTAAGGTTCCGGGTTCAATCCCCAGTGCCTCCTAAAAATAAAAATAAATAAATAAATAAAAAGGTAAGGGAAGCGGATGTGGCTCAAGCAATTGGGTGCTCACCTACCACATGGGAAGTCCTGGATTTGGTTCCCAGTGCCTCCCAAAGAAGACGAGCAAGACAGTGAGCTGATGCGACAGGCTGACACGGTGAGCTGACACAAGAAAATGACAAAACAAGATGGCACAATGAGGAGACACAACAAGGAAACACAACAAGAGATACAACAAGCAGGGAGCAGAGGTGGCACAGGTGATTGGGCACCTCCCTCCCACATGGGAGGTCCTGGGTTTAGTTCCTGGTGCCTCCTAAAAAAGAAGAGTAGACATAGAGAGCAGACAGCGAGCACAAAACAACAAGGGGGTGGGGATGGGGCATAAATAAATAAATCTTAAAAAATAAAAAGGTAATGCTATGAAAGCATGCTTGTGCTTTTTTGTTTGTTTTTTAGGAAGGTACCTGGGATTAAACCCAGGACCTCATACATGGGAAGCAGGCATTCAGTCACTGAGCTACACCCACTCCCCAGCATGCTTGTTTTTAATTCCTATTCCCTGTTAAAGAAACATTATTAAGGTCTAGTTCAAGCCAGGAAGTTAATGTGGCCTGAAACTCTTGTGACTCACATAAGAAATTTCCATGCCCATTTTATGTTACATTCTCTTGTTTCTTAACCATTGGCAAGAACTGTACATGAATTGTTTCAAATTTGGGCAGAGAGAGAATTTTCCTCTTGAAAAATGATTCTTAACATAGTTATTGAAAATTGGTTTAAAGGTAAAAATGACTCTAGAAATCATAGGGACTTGAGGGATCATGTGATCCACCCCCTTCATTTTGTGATGTACAAATCTGAAATCATTCAGAGATGTGAGAGTATGTTTTATTAGCTCAAACACCTAAATGCCATGGGTTGCTTTTCCCCTTCTTTTATGAGATTTGAAGGGGATAAGGACACAAGGAAACATACACACACACTCAGAATGATAAGCTAAATTGATACCAAACTTGGTCATCAAATTCCACTGCTGTTTGATGGATGGAAGAAAGCCAACTAATAATTATTATCAAAGACACAAAAGAAATATGCAATTAGATCAAGCAAATTGCCATTTATTTATGCATCCATTTATTCAACAAGTATTTTTTGAGTACTTGTTACATGTTAGGCAACATCCAAATGCTAGGGATGCAAAGATGAAAGAAACAATTTCTCTTCATGTGAAATGAAATGTATGTAAGGTTATTCACTGCAGCATTGTGTGAAACAGCAGAAGATTGAAACACACTTTTCAATATGGGACTGGTTAAGTTTTGGTAGATTCGTATTATGAAATCTTATACAGCCCTCAAAAAACTGAAGGGGCTTCAGACAATCTCATAGTGTCAAATTAGCAAAACTCAGGCCAACCATCCACTGAAGACTACTAAAAAAGTGAAACAAAGTAGTAAAGAGAGAAATTTTGAAAACCTTAAAGAGGAAATAAAAGAGTGAGAAATTACCAGTCTGAAAATCTACGCTAAGACAAGAATGCAGAGGGGTAAGCCTAGCACACAAAGCTGCATTTGCCCTGAGAATATTTTCTGATCTTAAATAAGCAGCTGTGAAATTGATCTTTGGTTGCTGGGGGCCTCACAGGACATGGGAGATATTTTTCAAAACTCAGGCTCCCTCAAGTAGAAAATATTGTAAACCAACCCCAAATTTAAGGGAGACGCCTGAAGGGTAATACTTTTTATGAGAAGGATGAATCAGCCATTGTGCCTTTTTGCAGTCTAGGCTGTGTCTCCTTGGTAGTCTAGAGTAGTTCAGGCCTTACAGTTAGATTTAAGGCGGTACTACAGAGATAGTGCCTTCAGGCACCTGGCAGAAGAAGAAAAAAAAATCCTCTCCTGAGGAAAGTGTCATCATTTGAGTCTGAAATTATTTCCAAGTTATAGTCAATGACCACCGCACAATCAATAATAACAAAGTACACAAACAAGATAAGATAAGCAAGAAGCAGTAGAAACCACAGGTGATAGAAGCAGATCCACAAAAATGTGAGGCATTGGAATTATGGGGCACAAGATATTTTTTTAAAAAAACTGATTACTGTGTTAGAAGAGATAAAAGACAAACCTGAAAACAACTACAGAGAAGTGGGAAAT
Source organism: Cabassous unicinctus (assembly GCA_029593785.1). NCBI lineage: Eukaryota > Metazoa > Chordata > Mammalia > Cingulata > Chlamyphoridae > Cabassous > Cabassous unicinctus. The sequence continues at coordinate 9,569 of JAQZBX010094331.1, read as the reverse complement.
CTAAAAAGTAATACAAAAAAAAAAGAGGAAAAAAAATACAATAAATCTGAACAAAGAACCAAATAGAACTTCTAGAACTGAAAAGTATGATGACCAATATTACAAACTAAGTGGAAGAGTTTAACAGCATATCTGACACAGATGAAAAGAGCATTCACGCACTGGAATCATCTAAAATGTAGCGTGAAGATATTTTAAAAAGAGAAAGTAAAGATAGAGTAAGAAGTTTCCAGCATCCCTTTAATCAGAGTCCCAGGGGGAAAGCAGTGAATGGGGCATAATTCAGAGAGAGAATAGCTGGAAAAAAGTTTAGAACCAGTGAAGCATAATTCTTAAAATTCCAAAAGCCTATACAATACCGAGCAGAAATAAAAAGGATTCTATTCTTGGCCATATTATTGTGAAAATAAGAGAAAACAAATGAGTAGCTGCCAACCTGAATTTCATACCCAGGAAAAATATCCCTCAAGAATAAAAGTGAAATAAAAACATTTCAGACAAACTTTAAGAGAGTTTAGTACCAACATATCCAACATAAAGGAAATTCTAAAGGATGGAAAATTATCCCAGGTTGAAGATCAGAAATGCAAGAAGAAATGAAAAATATGGGTAATTCTAAATGAACATTGACTAAAACAAAAAAATTGTGGGAGTGTCAGAAATATAGAATTAAAATATATGATAAAGGCATAAAAGTTAGGAGTGTGGTAAATGGAGGTAAAGTACACAGGCTTTGTACTGTCATGGAAGAGGGTAAAGATATTGATTAATAGTAAATATCAATATTTCTTAAATATTAAATATTAATAGAAAATATTAAACTTGGATAAGCTTAAGATACATGGTAGAATTTCTAGGGTAAACAGTAAAAGAATAGAAATAAATGTATATCTTATAACTCCTAAATTAATAAAGAGAAAAATGAAATCATAAAACATAATCAGTCAATCCAAAAGGAAGAAAGAAAACAAGCAGGTCAAATAGAAAGTAGAAACTAAAATAGAAGATACAGATATAAATCCAAAATATCAGGATTTACATGAAATATAGACTAAATGTTCTAGTAAAAAGATAGAGATTATCAGATTGGAAAAAAATTCAACTATATATACCCTTCATAAGATAAATCTAAAACATAAGGATATGAAAAGTGGAAAAGTATAGGAAAAAAGATATTTCACATAAATACTAACCAAAAGAAAGCTGGTGTCGTTTTTTGATATTAGAGAAAATGGACATTAAGATATAAAGCATTGCTGAAGTAAAGAGCATTATTGTTTTATAGTGCTAAAAGGTTAAATTCACCAAGAGGATGTAAATGGATATCCTATGGCCCAGCAATTCCATTCTTAGGTGTATACTCAAGAGAAATCCCTTCCAGCCACATTTGCAACAATGTTCAGAGCAGTCTTGTTTTTAATAAGCTAAAAAAACAAACAATTTGAATATCCAGAGTATGTATTAGTAAATTACTGCACAGTTGTGCACTGGAATACTATACAGCAGAGAAAATGAATGGATTATATATAGCAACTCAGATGAAACTTACAGAAGAAATATTGAGCCAAAGAAGACAAAAGAATATATACATATGATTGCATTTAAATCAAATTCAAAAAGAGGCAAAACTAAAGCATATAATACATACAAATGTGGGATAGTAAAGCGAGGACATTATAACCATGAAAGTCAGAGTGGGAGGGGGCAGAAGATATAATCAGGAAGGTAACATGGGGGGAGGGGACCTTCTGATGTGCTGGTGGTATTCTATTTCTCAATGGGCTGGGATGGCATGGATGTTTTCTTTATGTACATTAATGTTTTATGGTCATCAAGCCTCTCTTTTCTGTACTGCCTTTTTTCCTAATTATGTTCTATTTACTTTTTTAAAGTTGTTAATAGTTTTTATTTGGTGCTTGAATTGTGGTTCATTTTTACTTTCATTATTTTATTTTTCCATTTTAAAAATCTTCATAAGCAAATATTTGAAAAGATGGAATGAATATTCTTAATGCCAAAGGCAACAATAAGATGTTTACAACTGAGGAAAAAATCAGAAGGCTAACGTATTAAATGTGTGATCCATTGAAAATAACATTGCTTTCTCTTTTCTTAAATTCACCCAGGTTAACTTTGAGGAATTTAAGGAAGGTTTTGTGGCAGTGTTGTCATCAGATGTTGGTGCTGGGCCCTCTGATGAAGAGAGCAGTTCTTTGGAACCAGGTAAGAGGATTTTTACCTCTTGACTTTAGTTTCTCTTCTTTATTTGTTACTTTTTGGAGTATAATTGAATATTCTAATTGAAGAACCTGGCAGTTCTGAAAACTAAATTTTTCACCCCACTTTCTATCACTACTAAGCTGTGTGATCTTGGACAAAACATTTAGGTTTTCTTTTCTTTAAGTTCCTTATTCATAAAATAGTGTCAAATGATAATATATGCTATACTTACCTTTTAGGGTCATGGAAAGGATAAAATTAACTCAAGGATGTAGAGGAGTTAAAGATTTTAAGAATTAAGAGGGTTGGTAAAGTAGGTAGAATTGCCTCCAGCCCAGGGACAGACTTAAATGTACATTTTGTCTTAGACAATATTGTAGTACTGTGCTAATATGACTTATTAGAATCCTGCTACAGGAATAGAGTTAGTGGGACCAAGATGGCTCTTAAAAGTAGAAGCAGTGTCCCCAGCAGAGAAGACGTCGTCAGGTAGAAAGCCACCTGGCTTTGGTTCAGGTCAGGAGGTGGAGGAAGATGAACAGAGGGCTCAATGGAAGAGTTCTGGAGGAGGGTCCCATGTGGGAAGTATGTTTGTATGTTTGTGGGGTGGGAGTTGGGAGGTGAGGACTGATGCACTCATTGGCTGTGACTGCTCCGTTGGGCCTCAGGTTGTGGGATGGCAGCCACCCGACAAGCCTCATAACCCCATTCTGGGCTACCTATGATGAGTGTCAGGAGGATGAATAAAATGGGGGTGGGTACTTTCCCTCCTGCACTGGGGCAGGCGTGTTGAAGATGGAGATGTGTCTTAGTTTGCCTAAGGCTGCCAATACAAAGTACCAGAAATGACCTGGCTTTTATAATGGGAATTTTATTAGGGGGAAATCTTGCAGTTCCAAGCCTTCGAAAATGTCCAAATCAAAGTACCAGCAGAGATGCTTTCTCACCAAAGTAAGCTACTGGTGATCCTGGCCTCCAGCCATGTGGAGAGGCAAGATGGTGGCCATTCTCTGAGTTCCGTGCCTTCCCTTCTGGACTCACCATCTCCTGGAGCCCAGCTGTGGGTGATCAGACATAGGGCTTGTCGTCTCTTCAGCCTGGAGCTGCTCTGTGGGCCCAGCCCCTTGAGTGGCCTCTTTCTGTGCCTCTGTGCTCTGCTGATTCCAGACTCCAAAATGTCTCTCAGCCTCACAGGGCTTCCCTGTCTTCGTGCAGTCCTGTCTCTCACATGGCAGGATCAAGATGGCAACTTCCTTTCTCTGTGCTTTCTCAGTTTATATTAGACCAGCAAGAGGGCGGAGACCTAACCTGCATCACTCCTCACTGACGTGGTCCAATCAAATGCCCTAAGGCAATGTAATTGAAAATGATCTAGTCAAAGTGAATCTAAAGCAATCAAAGGGTACCACACCCACAGGAATGGATTAGTTTAAGAAGATAATCCCTTGGGATTCAAAAAAGAACTTCAAACTGTCACAAGGTGCTGTTGGTTAGCATGGGGCAGAGGCTAGTGCCAGGGGACATCTTTAGGTGAAAGGAGGTGAGCGTGGGCTGCCAGTGTTGGAGGGGCTTGGGGCAGAAGAGTGGAAAGTGAAAGGGAAGAGAACTTAAATTGTCTTCAGTGTGCCAGGCATTGGGCTTGACATACATTGTATATATCTTTTCCACTTAAGATTCACAAATATCCTGTGACATTACCATGCACACTAGTCAGATGAGGAAACTGAGGCCCAAAGGTATGAAGGGATCTGCCCAAGATCCTGCAGCTAGCCAAGGGTGACCAGGATTTTAATCCAGGTTCTCCATCTCCAAGCCCTGGGCTCTTGGATCTGCACCATCACCAGACCCTGTGCCTTCCAGTAGATGCTTGTGGTCGGTGCACACGTTCCAACTCCTTGCTGGTGGCAAAGACACCTAGGGGTAGTGGAACAAGCCCTGGACTGGGAGAGAAGGCCTGGGATCTTGAGGTCAGTGCTACCCACAGCCCATGGTCCGGCTGTTGGTTGCATCATTAGCTGCTTTGTCTGACACTTTCTATCTTTGCTATGCACAGGTGGCCACTTGGCCTGTCCAAACTCAGGATTTCACAGTGAGATCATGTGATCGTGTGATCATGGGTACAAAAATGCCTTAAAAATGGTGACTGCCTCGTGTTATTCACATTCTATGTTCTCTTGGCCCCAGAGACTGTGGAAAGGCCTTCTCCTTGCCTGTGTGGCAGTTCTAGGCTTAACACGGTGTTGATCTTTGGGGCATGTTCTCGGTTCCTCCAAAGAAACAAGAAGCTATTTTAGGACTTGTGCTTTTTCTCACCGATTTCAGTTAATTTTTTTTTCTTTTCTTCTGGATTAGAATTTCAAACCTTGTATTGCCCGCCTGAGACACCTCTCCTTGGACCAGTGGATGGGGCTCTTCCTAGTGTCTCTCTCCAAACACCCATCCCAAAGGTACAGAACCCACTACCGGAAGAGCCGACCAGGCATGGGTGGCCTCAAAGCATGGGGCTTTACCGAGAGTCGGAATAAACCCTAACTGCTACTTTAAAGGGCTGTGTCCATTTCAGTTTCCCATCTTCTGGCCCAGTCCGTTCATGTCTGCTGGTCCGTCTGCCCGTCCCCCAGTATCTACTCCCCTCCACACACACACCCTTCCATGCCTCTTCAGGGCGGCGTCCTTGGATGCCTTGTTCTGCCACTTCTCCTTCCTTTGTGACGTTGCTGTTTTCCAGATTGCTAACCCGCTTTCCAGTCCTTCCCACCATTTCCCACCTTGCTTAAGAAAATGGTCTTTTGAAACTCCAGGATTAGCGTTTCATTATGTGACCACACACCCTGGACTTTGAAGAACAGTCCTGATTCCCTGTCATTTTATTCCTTCCCTTAAATGCCATTATTAAATTATAACTGAATGTGCTTTCACTGTTACAATCAAGATAACAGCCTCTTTTAGTTTGTTAAAGGCTGCCAATGCAAAATACCAGGAATAGGTTGATTTTTATAATGGGAATTTATTAGGGTAGAAGCTTACGTTTCCAAGGCTGTGAAAATGTCCAAATCAAGGCATTATCAAGAGATGCTGTCTCACCAAGTTGCAGCTGTGGGAGGTCGGGCGTGCCTGTGGCTAGTTCTCCTTCAGCTGCTCTGTCTGTGGCTTCTCTCTGTCACTGCAGGTTTTTCTTTGCCTTTCTATGGCTGCAGGCAATCCTGGAGTCCTCTCTCACTTGGCAGGGTAAAATGGCAGCTTTTTCTCCTCCTTCCTCTGTTTATATAGGATTCCAGTAAAAGATTAAGACCCACCCTGGGTCCCACTTAACTGAAGCAATCTAATCAAAAGTCCCTTCCCTGAATCTGTTCAAAAGGCCCATCTACAATGGGTTTACAGACACAGGAGTGGGTTCCCTTTAAGAACAGATTTTTCTGGGGTCCACAAAAGACTCAAACCAGGCCACAACCCTTTGTCTTCTAGATGTCCAGATTGTGGGTTTGGATGGTGCGTGGTGTGCTCTGTGCCCTCTGGGCATATGGCACCGTGGACCCGGCACTGGGCTCACACTTGAAAAGACGTTGTAAAGGAACTTGAGCGTAATGTGATGCTTGGCCTCTGCTGCACAAGGTCCTTCCAACCCCCAGAGCATACGACGCCTGTGATTTTGTGAATACCTAACACCACCTCATACACTTTAACCACTGCTCATTCTTCCGCCTTTCTTGTTTCTGTCCCGGCTCTCCTCATGGACACCCTTTCCTGTCGTAGCATTTCTCCCAGTCCGAGGGAGGGTGATATGCTTCTGGACTGACTTTTTTTTTTCAACCTCAGTATATCATTTGTTAATCAAGTTTACTTGTTATGTTTACAACTGTGAATTTTTAAAATCCTCAGAAATCCTTAAAGAGTTACAGAAAACATTGGTGAAATGGCAGTTGGCCCTGCTTCCATTTCTCTGGAGAGAAAGAGCTAATATTGAATTTCCTGGCTCTTTAAGTGGAACATGCTTTTCAGCATTCGTTCTCATTTCTATTTTGTGCCTGAATTTTCTAAAGCTTTGTAATGGGCAATTTTACTTTTCAAAAATGGTAATATATTTTTCTCCCAAACAAACATCCCCCCTTCCCCTCTTCCCCATCCCCTGGTAACATCTAATCTACATTTCATCTCTGTGAATTAGCTATTTCTAGACTTCTCTTGTAAATGATTTAAAACAATATTTGTCCTTACGTGCCTTGCTTATTTCACTGAGCATCGTGTTTTCATGGTTCTTCCATAATGCAGCATGCCTCATACCTTTAACCTTTAAGTCTAGATAATATTCCATTGTGCTCAGGTGCTCCATATTGTTCATCCATTCATTTGTTGATGGATAGTTGGGTGGTTTCCAGCTTTTGGCTGTTGTGAATAATGCTGCTGTACAAGTATCTGGACTGTTCTTAGGAGGACATGGGGGATTATTGTGAAAGGAGCATGTGTTTTTCTGGGCAGCTCATTAGTCTAAGGAAAATGCTGACTGGCTGGAATTGTAGAGCAATGGCTTAACAGAGCCAAGCATTCATTCAGGAGAGTGATGGAGGTTTTAAACACAGACCAGGGGATAAGCTACAGAGGGGAAATGAAAGGAAGAAAAATTAGGCTTAGGAAGCAGAAAAACTCACAGGTTACATGAGCTGCAGGCGTAGTGCTGAGTGGATTGAGCTCCAGGAAGTTGCCATGGTGGGATGGAGTGGGCTGGCCCAGGACTCCATCCATAGTATGTCTGAGAAAGATTCACCTCTGAGTGCTCCCCTACCCGGTTTCCCCAATGGACTATAGCTTCTCACCTCCCACCTGACAAGGATGTCCCTCTTCTTACATCACTTCCAGGGGCTTCCTCAAGTAAGTAAGGAAGAGGAGGATCCTCCCTCCACCCACAGATAACCCACGAGCAGCCTGTGTTAACTTGCCACTCACTCACTTTCTTGATGGCTCTTTGTTGAGAGCCTTTCTCAATGCCAGGAACTATTTTCCCCTTCAGAGCTACTGGAAGATTTTCTCACATATTCTCTTGTATCATCTCTGCCGACTTGTAGTCATTCTTCTCTCTGACAATTCCCACGAGCGCTAGGTCCATATTAGGATCTGTGGGCCAGTCCGCGTTTACACCTGTGGTCCCAGGGTAGTTGCTAGTAGTAACCTGATGACCCTCAAAAGAGTACCAGCAGGGGAGCGGATGTAGCTCCAAGCGGCTGAGCGCCTGCTTCCCGTGTACGAGGTTCCAGGTTCAATCCCCGGTACCTCCTAAAAACAAACAAACAAAAAAGCCAACTCTCATTGGGGAGCAGACGTAGCTCAGTGGTTGAGCACCTGCTTCCCACGTATGAGGTCCTGGGTTCATGCCCCAGTACCTCCTTTAAAAAAAAAAAGTGTGCCAGCAGGGTGATGAATTATCTAGTCACCCTACGTGTTGTCACTTCACATTCAGCATGGCCCATACGGAACTAGGTGTCTTCCTCCCTAAAACTTGCCCCTCACCCCAGATTCCCTGCTCTGTCCCTGGCATCACCACCCTCCCAGTTGGCCGAGTTCCACCCAGCTTCTTCGTTTGAGTGATCCCAAAGTCAGCAGCCATAGACCAGCCTTTTGGGCTCGGAGGAACTAAACGAGGTGTGCTTGGCCTTACAGAGCGTGACTTCTGTTTGGGGGAGACAAAAGACACATCTGCAGGGAAATGCTCCTCCATTCTTTCTGGCCTGGTCTTATCTTGATGGTGTGCCCTTTCTCTCAGATCCTCCCCATTCTGGTTGCTTCCTCTCTCTGAAATCTGGGTCCCATCATGACTGCCGTGCCTGTCATTCAACCCCCACCTCTCTTTCTTGCCCTGCCCACTGTGCACACTTGTGCTAGAATTTGGCTTAGAGTCAACATCGGTTTCTTCTCGAGTCAAGAGGTCCCAGCTACTCTGCCCAAGCATGGGGAAGAAAGAAGCACCAGGAGTCGTTTAGAGTTTAGGAGATTATCATGCACCCCAAAACTTTAGGTTTGCCTGTTTCTGCCCAAGACATTGGAGATGTGCTGCTGACTTTCAGAGGTGCTTCCCCAGCTGGCTCTCTGGCCCCGTGTCTGTCCTACAGGTCCCATTCACTGCTTCTCCCTCCTTCCTAAAGCGAGTCACCATCGGAAATGAGCTGCAGGTCTCTCAGCTAAATAATGCTTGAACATGGGAAAGTTTTTCCTTTGCCAAGAAAGCTAGATTTTGTATTTGTCTCTTACTACATAAATAAAAGCAAAATATGCTTGAAAACATTTAAGCAGTACAAAGTGTTTAGAGTGTAAAGTCCCTGTCTCACCAGTCTCAGCTTTCTTGGCCTCCCACACAGGTAACGCGGTCACCACAGTTTGATTTTCTCATGTTCTTCCCAACATTGTCCACGTGTGTGTAAAGGCACTCACCCACGGGAGCCTATATCTCACCAAGTCTCTGTTCTCGTTTCCAGCTGCTTCACGTGTCGTCCCGCCAAAGTATGTGAATGGCTCCAAGAGGTACGGTCGGCGGACCTGGCCTGAGTGCCATGATTCTGAGACCGAACCCAAATACTCAGACCAGCTTGCAAAGGCCAGCCTGAAAAGCCAGCTCAGGCGATCTGCATCTCTGGAGAGTGTAGAGGTGGGTCCCAGGTTGCCGAGCACTGGGCTCATAACATTCCGCTGAGTCCCTGTTCATATCTTGCACCTACGGAGGCTGGGCAAGGGAGGCAGTCTTCTCAGGAATTCAAGGCTTGGAAGAGGGATTCACAGGTTTCATTCTGAATTGTCTCTGGGTCTAATTGTCTTCCTCATGATCCTGGCCACACAGCCTTCTCCCTCAGACATTGGGGCAGTGCAGAATTTTCATATAAGTTATTTCTTTCTAACCTCTTGCTCTTTCGCCTTCCCCCACTCACACTCCACTTTTCTTCTAGCGATGCAAAAAAGATCCTCGCGTGGCTTTCCAGGAATGAAGTATTTCTCTTCCAAGGATTTAAAAAGGAGGATGCCATTCTGGTGGCAGCCTCACAGTTAAGAATTTGGAGGTACCATGCTTACAATCTTGCCTGTCTCGAACCCTAGACTATACCAAGGCCCATACTCTTATTCAGCTTTGCGGATAAGTACCAAACCCTCCCAGTAGATGGGGAATTAATTCAAGACATCCCGGCCCCCAATCCTTGGATTAAGTCCAGGCAAGTGGCTGCCTACCAGGTTCTCCCTGTACTTCACATAAGGAATTATACATCCCGGCCCCCAATCCTTGGATTAGTCCAGGCAAGTGGCTGCCTACCAGGTTCTCCCTGTACTTCACATAAGGAATTATATCTATGTAGATTTTTTTTTTTTTTTTT
>JAQZBX010094330.1:0-11992 GCA_029593785.1 Cabassous unicinctus | reverse complement strand
CAGGAGCCTGCCTGACCACATTCACCTACTCGCCAGGCTCTGTTCTCTGCAAGTCGCCCCTAAATATGGTCCAGCATATTTGCTAGAGACTCGGATTAAGTTGTAGAAAGCTATGGAAACTAACAACTCCCAAAATCACCCTACTCAAAATTAAATTGATTAATTGAAGTTGGAAAAAAATATATACAACAATATTCCCTTAAAATAGGTGATAATTAACTAGCAGATTTCCACTTTTCAACCGCATTGTCACGATTCTTATCAATACATCACAGCATGCAACTTTCTAAACGAGTACAACTAGACATTTCTTCATAGAAAATCTCTCCTCTCCTGCCACCTTGTGGATACCTCTTAGTTCTGCTTTGCTAGTTTTTAATGAAAGAATCTCTGAAAGCATGGCCATTTGGCTTACAGGACTTATTTCTTTTCCGGATGCCAGACAAAAGGGGTAACCAATCGGGAAACTAGGTTTGGTTTGAAAGTATAAATTTAGTGCCTGCTGTGGGCTAAGCTCAGCATTAAGTATGTTTGGAATCAGAGAAGAATATGACCCAGTTGTTTTCCCTCCAGAGCTCTGTCCAATGGAGGGAGATGAGACAATTATGTGATGCAAGGCCATGAACAAAAGAATGAAGAGAAGGCAGGCTCTTTGGAAGGGGTGCACACAGAATGGAACTAGCTGGCCTCAAGCTTTCTCCTGGAAAGCAAGGGTTACATGGGTTGGTGCCCTCGGCAATATGGTGCTTGTCTTTTCCCTGCCTGTTGTCAGGGACCTTGTCTTCAACTTCCCTGCTGTTCTTTGCACAGACTTGGGCAAAAATACCCCTATTCCTCCCACATTCCCAAACCCCTCCTTCCCCCAGGACTAGTGCTGCCAATGGTAAAGAACCACTGGAACTTATTGTTATTGATGAATAATTTGAGGTCCAGATAGAAGGAACTTGCCTAAGTCACAGACAAGCTGTATATCAAACAATCAGAGATTTACTGAAAACCTACTACAGAGAGCTCAGGCATTCTACTAGAGCCTGGGCAAGCCACAGGAAGTACAAGAGATGACCAGTCTTCAAGAGAGGACAGAAAGAGTGAAGGTGCTAATATTTATTGAGCATCTATTGCATTCTAGCACGTTCGAAACCTTTCCATATAATCTTTGCCACAACTGAGGAAACTGAGGCTCAGAGAAGTTAAATTGTGGAGTAAGAATATGATCCCAGGTTTTTCTGATTCCAAAGTCAGTTCTCCTTTCACTTATTACCTTTCCAATGTATGTGCAACCTTAGAAATTTAAAATATTATCTAAAATTTGGAAATAAGGTAAAAAAGATGACCATGTGTCCTTTAAAAGTTATGTTGGAGCACTGTCTAAAAAGCCTTGCTAAGTGTCATCTGGCTCTAGAAAATATAATTGTTTAACTTACTATTTACTATTGTTTAGGGCCCAGATTCTATAAAGTTAGAGATCAACTAATAGAAAACCAAGAAAGTACAAATGATTTTTTTTCCTGGGAGGGTAGATATGTAAATGATTCTGTCCAACAGAGAAGATTACTGTAAAGGTTGTAGATTTATTGCCTTGTAGAACACTAACTACCTTGTATCTAACTTAGCAGTTATATTCCAGAATTTTTTCTTTCTCACATCCTCTTTTGAACCAGCTGCCATTCTTCTGATCCCCTCAGAAATGAATTAATTAAATCCTTGACACATGCTCACTATATAGTATGAAAGCTGGGTTTTTAGCTCCTTAGAGATTATATTTTTTGGGGGGTGGGTTATATTTTGATACTAGCATGAGCCAGTATCACTTGGCTGCTGCAGGGCGCTCTGGGTAGCTCTGGGATGTGTAAAAATACTTGCTGAGTTTTAATGAGTGGATCTGGAGGCAACAATCCCTAAGGTCCTTGGTTTTCTGACCCACAGGGCACCCTGGTATTGTGGTGGAAATTTCAAACTAGAACAGAGGGAAAGTGGTTCTGCCTTCACCCCTACCCCTATCCCATGTGAGAAGAGGTCTCTGGACCTCTTATGAGGAGACTCTACTTGTTTCTGGGTACTAGGATGGAGTGCCAGGCCGAGATGTGTCGCTCTGATTCCCCCTTCAAGAAAGGACTCACTACACTGCCCGGCTGTGAGGGGGGGGGGCTTGACTGACAGCCTCCAGCTGTCTACTCATTCAGATTCACCTGGACCGTAGAGTCCAGGTACCGGACTTCGTGGAATGGCCCCAGCCAGTGTCTGGGCAAGATTGTGATACAAGAGCTTATCCATTCCTGCTTAATGCAGGACTCCTCTAATATGCTCTGGAGCCCCACAATGCGATCTGATCTGCATCAGGGTCTGACAGCTCCCCTTGCCGTTCACAATTATTACTCCCTAATAAACCGTTATCATTCCCAAGTCTGCCTCGGCATCTGCTTTTGTGGAGGACCCAGCTGACGCAGATGGGATGTTGGTAGTGCCAAACAACCTTCCACTGGTGAAGGCAATGGAGATTTTAAACCTGGATTTGAGCCAATATCAGCAGCGTGTATATTCACCTGACTGCTAGGGACCAACAAATATTTCCACTCTGGCACATGGACCAAATAAGCTTGTGTTTCTTGCTACTCTTCTTGGCACAGAATCTGCCTTGGTATCATTTAATGTGGCTTAAATGTTGCCACTGGCTTTCTCAATGAGCACTTTGTCCAACTGATTGAAAGTGTGACTGAGGACAAGGTCATGAGTACATTTGCAGCCAGCCAGTTAGCTTCAGTCAAGTTACCCGGTTATAGATGGACCGCTATCTGGTCACACATGGACTCCATAAACCCCTTGCCCACCCAGTTAGTCATGACTTGGGCCACTTGCTTCTCAACAACCTGGAAGACTGTCACCCTTTTCTTGGGCCCTTACAAAATGCCCTGTATTTGGGATTGGCGGGGGGAGTCTTAATGTGGTTGGTGACCAGGTATTTTTTGGCATGGAAGCACCTCCTAATTCCCTATCAGAAGAGAAATACCTCTAAATAATCCATCCATTCATCCATCCAGTAGTTGTTGATTGCCCTTTACTTGCTCAGGCTCTTGCAGCCATGCCCCCAGCACCGCATCTTTAAGAACTCTGCATGCAGCTTCTTCAGTAGCAACTACCAGGCAAACACCTCTGAGGGTTGACAGCATGACTATTCTTGTCATCTATTTTTCATGTCAGAAACAGCAAGCCCCAATTTGTGTAGTGGAGTCAGTAAGAGTGAGGGCTCAGGATTCAGACAATCTCAGGTTCAAATATGGTTTCTCCCACCCACATTTGTATGATCTTGTTAAGGTTACTTAAACTCTCTGCGCATTAGTGCACGATTCTGTAAAACATGATAATGCACAGCTATGTGAGGGTTTGATAAAATAATATGTGTAAAGTGATCATTTAACGCTGAGTGCTTGCCCTATTTCAGACATTGAAATATTATTTTAATATATCTGGCCCCAGGACAAGTGAGATTTGGACTGCTGCAAAATATTCTTCTATTGTAACTATTTGTCTTGGTAAGTGGACCCTGGCATAATCCCTGCTTGGAGGGCCCTGAGCAAATACGACTTTGTGACAAGATGTTCTTTCTTTGGTTACCAGGCTGTTCCCACATTTGTTGTGTTGAAATCTAAGGGCCTTACATATTAAACTAGCTGATGCAACATGACTCTACTGTAGCCATTTGCATTCAGATGTCAGTGCTATGTTTGAAACATGGAGATGTAACTAGATAAACACTATTCTTAAAAGACTGGCAGATGGGGGTGGGGGGTGGCTGGGCAGCTCAGCCCTGGAATGGCCGGCCACTCTTGACAAGAGTCAGGACCATATTCAGTGGTCCCATAAAAGACAAGGCTCAAAAGCCAGCTCTCCAGGGCAGCAGTAGACCAGATGTATACTTGTTCCATCTGCTGCTGTTATACTGAGACCCACTTATCAGAATTGCTCTTCTTCTCTTGGCAGAGAGGAAGGAGTCAGTTCCCCTGGACCTGTAGGCTGGCAGAACAACTCAATTCTCACCCCTTTCTCCCTGACAGAAAGCACAGAACCTTGTCTGGAGTGTGAGAAGCTGAAACCGTTTACTCCCTGGAGACCCTCCCTTTCCTTCCCTACTGGATCAGGGGAGGACAGGATTCCATTGAAGCGTGATTGTTTTCCATCCGTACCTTGTGAATTTGTGCTCCTTAGGTAAAGCCCCATTTAACTGGAGGAAGAAACAACCATTCTGGCTCCACATCTGGACTTGGGAGGTCAGTCTGAAATTGGACCAAATCACATTTCCTTTTTTTCTCTTCTTATTCTTCATTACTGTTGGCTTTTCTGTTTTCCTATATAAAATTGTTTACTTTTGACCTTATAATCAGATTGTTCTCAAATCATCCTCACATTGGCCAGGAGTTTCTTCAGGGCCCAGCCCCCACCTTGTCTATCTCTTGAGCCTTCTAAATGCCAGGTGTAGGCCCAGCACATAGTAAGCATTTGATCATGATAATTGAACTAAGTTGAATCATCATTTTTTGAAACCCTTTAGTAGCATCATCTCCTAAAGCAACTTGGTACACCACAGACAAAATTCCTCTGCAATGAAATGCTGAATCATGTATCTTGCATTATACAATAGATGCATTTCCTATAGATGGGTGGGCAAGTAAACTTTTGTAAATTGAATCTTTGTTCTATGTGTTTACACTATCATCTGGGAAATTCTTTAACATCAGTAGTTACTTTTCTATTTTCATTTCCCCCTTTTATTTTTCTGGTCATCCTTTTTCATCTCTCTGCCTCATTCAATCCTCCCCAATACAAAAGTTATCCTTTCATTCGACTGTGATACTTATTGATCATCGATAACTTGTGAGAGTGTTTTCAGATCATAGGTCCACAGCTCCTAGCACAAATATTTAAATGCAGTACAAGTGTATTATTTAAGAGAACTCTTTTTTAAAGCAAAGTCACTCTTGACTGATTTAATTAGTTCATCTTTGGTTTTGTCTGGGTTTTCTTTCACCAAGTCTCTAGGTGGATAGTATTGCACCTATTGGGTATTTTTGCAGCATTGTCCTTGCCATTTCAGTGCTTCTAGGCTTTCCTGGCAATGCTCAAGCCAATCACCAAAAACGTGGCAGATTTTAAATGGAAGTGAATAGCCAGAATGGGGAATAGTCAACTCAAGTCTTAGTAGATAAGATTATCCAAAACATAAGCTTTTGATCATAGACTTTAGTCTAAAGCTCTCCCTCTACGCCATTGACCCAATAATATAAATTAGGAGGTGATTACCCAAAAGTAATTTCTTATTTAAAAAGGATTTTCTGGAAGGTTCATTTTAATAACAAGAATCCCTAGTGCTTTTAAGATAGGATTTTGTGTACAACCATTCCAAAGGTGATACTATGTATAGGTGCTATGAGAGGTACAAAGGTGAGCAAAGTAGATGTCTCCACCCTCAGGGAAATTATTCCTTGTAGGAAAACAACAACAACAAAAAAACAGAATGTGACAATATGGCACTACAGTGTAAGAGTACAGAGTTAGGAGTGCTGTGGGTTGGGCTAGGGGTGGTGTGTGCAGCAGCGGCTGCTGAGTTTCATCTCAGCCTCATAGCCCGAAGAGTGGGGTTCATCGTGCAAACCTGGCTGCTCATGGGCTGCCATCTTATTCTTGGAGAGAAGCAAATAGAGGGAATAAAGCACTCAGCCTTTGCCACAATGCATCAAGCTCAGGTCAGGAAAACCCACAACCAATCCATGATGGGTGAAGTGACATAAGCTTCAAAATACCAGTGATTGGATATTGGTTGAACATGAACAAGGAATGATCACTAAGGGGCTGGGATGACTTTCTTTTGCAAGCAGGCCACAGATAGAAAGCCATGACTCTTAGGTCTACTAGCTTGTCCCTAGCTCCTCCCAGGACACCAGCCTCTTTCTGTTTTGGGGGCACACAGGATCCTGCCTCAATATTCATCTCACCTAGAAAAAATACTCTTCTCATCTGCACTAGACATTTCCATACCTTCCCTAACTTTCAAGACTTACCCCAAGTCCCACCTTCTCCAGGGAGCATTCTCTGACGCCACCCGCCCAGACATTATGCTGAGGATTCTAAACATATTGACTCCCTACAGCCATCTTTTAGGTAAAATTATCCCCAAAAGAGGAAACTACGGTCCAGAGAGGTTAATTGACCTGTGCATACAGCTTCATAATGGCAGAAATGGGAGCAAAGCCCAGGTCTGCCTGACTCCAAAGTCTGTGCTCTTAAGCACTTTCTCCATAATGGCTCATTTCATATGCTTTCTCATCAGATTTTTAGTGAGTATATGAAACATTCCCCCAACTACACTAAAAGTTCCTGGAAAGAAGGGATGCTCTCCATTTCTACCATGGGGCCCATTGGGTGGTGATATAGGCATTGTGGTTAAAGAGTTGGTCATTAATTGTGGGGAGAGGGGAGGCTGCAGTGGTGGGTGCAGAGACTAAGGAAAAGGAATTAAAGAACACCGAGTACCAGACACCACACTTTAAAGACTATTTCATTCAACCCAAGTTTAATGCTTTACGACAGGTACCATCATCTTTAGTAGAGACAGTTTTCTGTTTTGAGGTTCATGAAAACTTAATTCCTCACATATATTTGATTTTTTTATTCCAAGCCAGATCTGCAGTTAAATCTGGTTCTAAAAGACAGCCCTTTATAATATCCACTATTTTTCTTGAGAACATATTTTGAGAAATTTAAGGTCACCAGGTAGATCTAAAAGGGATGAGATTGCCAATTTTCAAAAAGGGCAGGGATAATCCTTGGACCCACACCAGAAAATGACAGACCATTTCAAAGAGTGGGAGGAGGAAAGGTGGTGACCCATGGACAGAAAACTGGACTCAGAATGGATATAAAGACAGAGGAGCTGGGGTGTGGAGTCACTGTTAGCCAAAAACACCCCAGGTGATTGTAGAGGAGACGTGCTGTCCACTGTCAAGATGAAGCTGCTTTTGCTGTATCTGGGGCTATCTCTGATCTATGCCCACAAGGAAGAAAGCCATCTTGTGAAGAGCAACTTTGATATGTCAAAGGTAGAGTCTGTGGACTTCTGAGGGTGGATTGGAGGATTTTGAAACTAGTTGGGCTCTACTGGAGGGTAGGGGTTACCTGATATATTAGACACAAGAGATGGTTTCAGACCTTGGATTAAGAGCGATTGTACCATGTCAAAAGATGACAATACTTGGGGACCTCATTCTCACTGGAGGGACAGTGGAAAGTGTCCTGTATGTTTTGCCAATTGACCTGAGTCCTACTTCCATCTTCACATCTTGCCCAAAGTCACCATTATGAGTCCTAGCCCGTTGGCCAGAGTTCAAGGCGAGCATGTTCATGTGTGTCTTCTTTCCTCTTTTCTTACCTAATCATTTTACTGATTTATTGCAGGTTGAAGGGAACTGGTTTTCCATTTTCTTGGCCTCAGACAGGAGAGAATATATAGAAGAGAATGGCGACATGAGGGTTTTTGTGGAATACACACAAGTCTTGGCCAACTCTTCTCTGTTCTATAAATTTCATATAAGGTAAGTGCAGACTTTATTAGCTGGGAGAGGAAAATAGAAGCCTTGGTTTTGTCTTGGACCTCTACACCCACATACCCCCACATAAAAATGCACATGTGTGCATGTGTATGCACACATGCTGGGCCTGTGTCCAAAATCAGAGTCCCTCATCTGGCACTGATTCAGGCCTTGTTGGACCTAAGGCTTTTCCAGATTCAGAGACAAGAGTTGGTGACAGAAGGAAGTGGGAGTGAGGGAAGTAGAGGATAGAGAGGCATCAGAGTCATAGGAAGTATGGCAGTATAGCATAGGTAAAGAGCATAGAATTTGGAATCAACAGCCTGAATTCTAATCGATCTCTATTTCTTACTAGTTGTTTGACCAAGAAAATTCCTCTCTTTCCACTTCCATTTTCCCTTTGGTAAAAGTGGATGATAATAACTCTCCCTCATGGCTTTTTTTGTGAGGTAATGTTGTAAAGCACTTATCTGAGAGATTGGCACATGATGAGGACTTAGTTAACTGTCTAGACAAGTAGTTGCAGGAAGAGTAAGTGTGAAAATAGTGGTAGGGGTAACAATGATAGGAATAGTTGAATCATTTTTAAAATATCAAATCAAGTGAAATAATGTAAATAAAAGCTCTTTAGAAGTTGTATTAAAATGTTCAAAAGGTAAGTGGAATGACAAATTCAAATCATGGGTAGGTTGTGGGGGAGGGGGCTAGCCCCTAGCAACAGCTCTTGGACATCAGTCCATTCTGTTTTACAGAACAAATGGAGAATGTACTGCAATAACTATTGTTTGTGACAAAACAGAAGAGGATGGTGTATACAGGGCTGCCTGTAAGTAGACAGAAAAATCTTTCTTAATTCTACTTCTGACTGCTAGGAATTTACTGAACCCCAATATCTTTGGGACCATGATCAATTCCTGATGTTTATTTAAGTAATGTAATGGGGACCACCTCCTAGTCAACATCCTGAGCTTGGGAGAACTTTGTGTAAAATACCGATGCCTGCCTCTTAACACCACTAGATGAAGAGAAGTGATTTGGTCATATGTACCTCCTGCAAAAAAAGTAAATTGGCAGGACAGCCTCTCTCTTTCTGATGATGCCTAGTGGCCACTGACCAGCACATTGCTGAGGATGTAGCACGGGGTACGTAATGCCAGTGGGGTTCAAACAAGAGGATGGAGACATTGTGGGCAGAGATGGTGAGGGAGGTGGTGGTCTCAGGGAGGATAAAAGAGGATGAATTGCTGCTATGGCTGAATTCTTCTACCACCAGTGGTCAATATACCACTGTCTCTTTTCTCATGCAGCCCAGGAAGATGCAAATGGAAGGCATTAGACATCCTCTGTCTCTACCTCTTGCAGGGCATGCACTTGAATTTATTTTGTGAGCAAGAACAGGTGAAGGATTTCACTTGCTTCCCATGGACCAATGAAGTTCTGAACTGTGTTCTGTTTCCTCCACAGATAATGGAAATAATACATTTTACATAATTGAAACTGATTATGATACATATATTATTTATATACTCACGAATTCCAACTACGGGAGAGAATACAAACTGATGGAGCTCTATGGTAGAGTATTTCCATGCTGGCACTCATCAGGGGTAGGGAGAAAGGGGAGGAAGGAACCCTGGAGACAAAGTGGTCCTCCCAGTCTTTTCCTGGGACATACTCCTTCTCTGAAGACAGATCCTCACCTTTGGGACCCCCTCAGGCTCAGAGATGGGAAGATGATGAAATCTTTCATCATGCCAGAAGGATATTCTACTGATGTCAAATCTCAGGGCAGCTTGTATCCCCCACACATCTGCCGCCTGAGCCCCCAGACAGTACCATCCATTCTCTGATTTGTCTTGAGCCCCACCCGTCTCACTTGCCTCAGTGACAATACAAGAGTCACAGTAGTTACAGTCATTTTGCCTGCAGGCCGAAAGCCATACGTGAGCAAAAATCTCAAGAAAAGGTTTGAGAAACTTTGCCGAGAACATGGAATTGTTAAGGAAAACATAATTGACCTGACAAAAGTTGGTAAGTTCAGCTATTTCTAGCTTTCTCTTCCTAACTTCTCATATTACTGAAGGGAAAAATCCAAGGGACAGTAATGCCTCCATTCATTGCCCTTTGCCCCAACCCAGAGAATCATCTGGTTTCTCTCTGGGAAATGAACTGGGGTTGGTGTCTGAATGTGTTCTGCTCTGCCTCTACAGATCGCTGTCTCGAGGCCCGAAATGAGGGGGACGCCCCAGCCTCCAGGTGGGTGATCTCTAACCCTGGGGAAGATGGGGTGGCCCAGGAGCCAGTGCCTTCTGAAGGCATTGGGGGTTTGTGCCCAAAATTACAATAAAGGCAATTTGGTAAGGAAGCTGGTGAGAAGAGCTTGACATTTGAGTTGGAGGACCTTGGTTCATGAGCTTTCGAGCAGATGACCTAAGCATACAATGACATCTACCTTGTGGATAGTGGATATATTGCTGGTAAAAAGGCTCAGCAATTGATAATGTGCTAAAGAATTATTAGAACTTGAGATCTGAAATGAGAAAAGAGTAGTAGAGTATCAGTATGAAACTCAAATACATTTCTTTGTGGTCCATCTTCCAATCCCAGGAAGCCCTCTCTGCCTCCCACTTACAAGAATTTCTTCTTTTGCACTCTGCATATCCTTGGCTGTACCTGCTCAATTTTGGAATGGAGCTGTCTGACCTTCCCATTTCCTCCAACCTGGCAAACAGACTGAGTTTCCTCATCTGATTCCTACCTCAGAATGATTGTGGGGCTTCATTCAGATAATGTATGAAAAGTCTCCGCACCTAAGGCTTGCATAAAGCAAGCATTTAATAAAAGGGAGCTGTGACTCTGCCATTATTCCTCAATCTATCGCAAAGTCTTCAAAACTTCTAATACTGAAAATGGCAGAAACAAGCCTAGAACCTTTCACTGCATCCTTTCCCTTTTTCATAGTCTCAGGTAGAGGAAGGTTAAGGTAGGATCAGCAACAGAAAAAAATGTCATTTAGTCAATGCTGTCCCTGCCCTTTTCTGGCAAATAACATAGGTTAGATAGAATGCAGGCTGATATCTATTTCTTCACCATTTTTCTCTATACTGGAAATTTTCTTGGTCCTCAATTCAATGCAAAGAAAGCTTAACAAGTTTCTATGTTCTCTTTCTCCTCTTTTTACTTAGTGCTAAGTGAATGCTTCCTCACCTGGGCTCCAAGATCTTCCTTTCCGTGGTCTCTATGTCATCTCAAGATAAATTCTGCGCCTGATTTCCATCATTGTCGCACATAAAAGCCTGACCCCTGCATCTTCAGGATCTTCCCTGATTGCCTTGGAAGACTCATCAATTCACCAAGATTCAAAGGTTTTCTCTGAATTTCTGACTGTCTTTGCCCCACCTAGGGGAACTGTACCATGAGTATATCCTTCCTCTAACTGGTCAATAAATGATTAACCTTGCTGTCATGTGATATGTCTTTGGATATGGGAGAAATGTGGGCTAATAGCAAGTGATTGAGCGAACTTCCTTGGCCCTGCACCCATATTGCTCCTCTAGCTTCTTAGAATCTTCCCTAAGTTTCAGGATTCTTGCTCCTTGGCAGTATTTCTCTGTCCATTATCCCAAGTCCCTGTGAGCACTGCTTGCCTTTTGACTTGTCTACTTCTTGGGGACCTGATAAGACTGTACTATAAGAATATAAGACCTTCCCATAACTTCTCCATCTTAGAATTATCTACTGAGAGATGAAAGATACTGAGGCTGATACCACATTGACATGTTTCAAGACATGCCCCTGTAGCCCAGCTTCTCTATATTATTCATCCTATGAGATTGTTGGTATCTTTCACACTCTTTGAAGAGTATATAAAACCCTTCTTCAATCACTGCTGTTATCTACTTTGAACATATTGAGGTTTTATTAAATGTGAGAGAGCAACACCTATCTTCTATACTTGGTAATGTCAAGAGGTATCAAGGGGTTAAATGTTATTAACCTCTTCTTTGAAGAGTTAACAGTCTTTGGGAAGAGGGAAATTATTGATCCTTTCCCATTTATCATCCTTTCCCAACACCACCAGCACATGAAAACAGTGTAAACATTACACATGGGTGTTTGGGCAGAGCAAGACATGGTCATGCCAAAAGAGTGGTTCTGTCATAATGGAATAAAGGGCTGATGAGATTCAACACAATCTCAAACAAAATTCCAACAGCCTACTTTGCAGAAATGGAAAAGCCAATTAGCAAATTTGTTTGGAAGGGTAAGGGGCCCCAAATACCCAAAAAACATCTTGAAAAAGAAAAAGGAACTTGGAGGACTCACTTTCTGACTTTAAAGCAAGTTACAAAGCTACAGAGGTCAAAACAGCATGGTATGGGAAGCAGGTGTGGCTCAATCAATAGAGCTCC
>JAQZBX010094329.1:0-12035 GCA_029593785.1 Cabassous unicinctus | reverse complement strand
AAAAAAAAAAAAAAAAAAAAGAAGTGTTCAGCTCTAAGAATGAAGTTCTGAGATATGATGCAAGATGCAAAAACCTTGAAAATATTATGATCAGTAAAATAAGCAAGACACATAAAGACAAATATTGCATGATGTCACTTGTAAGAGATGTCCCTGCAGAGACGGAAAGTAGATGGTGTTTACCAGGGGATGGGAAGAGGGGGAAAGAGGGAGTTTATGCTTGGTGCATATACCTTTTTAAAAAAGGAGAGAAGTGTGGAAAGATAGCAGAGTAGGATGCTTCAGAAATCTGTCCCTCCACCAAAACAATTATTAAACAAGCAGGAACTGTCTGAATCAACTATTTTGAAACTCCAGAATCCAGTAGAACTCCGTATAGCATCCAGAAGAAATAGGATTGTAAATTATGGTAAATACCAGTAAATTGTGCTCTCCACTTGGTGGTCACCACCCCCCAGCCCCACTCGCAGGACAGGCAGCAGTGGGGTCCGGTCCCTGGCATAGCTTGCTGGTGCCAGAAAGGGACATAAAAATCCACTTCCCCAAGATCGGGGTGTGTGCGGGGTGATCACTGATGATGGCTTTTGATTAGTGACTTTGGATCACTGAGGACCCATCTCTGAGGGCAGCCATTGTTCCAGCCTGCCCCAGACAAGGGTGGCAGAGGAGACTTAAAGACAGTGTGCTTCCTTAGAGCTGTGGGGGACAGCTGAAGGGCTGCATTTGCTGAGCAGGGGCAGAATCAAGAAAGTGCAACTCTGGGAGCTGTGGAAGAAGCTCCCGGTGCTCTTCTTCTTCATGGTTCCTACTTCATCCTCACCCCAGGGCAGTTTGGAGTTCATGGCCACTCCCTTTGGGGGTCCCTGGCCTTGTTCTGGTTGGTACAGACTGACTTGGGAAACTCCTCTCCTGCACACCTCCCTTGTAGAATCTGCCCTCCAGGCAAAAGACCTTGAGATAATAAAAGCAGTGTAAGAAACAATTGAGGTAGCTGACCTGGGGCAAGGCTTACCTGCTCTAAGTCCTGCCCTGGAACACCCAGGAGAGGGAGAAGGGCTGTCTCTCCGAAGGTAGAAAGGGCATTCACAATCCTGCGAACAGGGCACTCCTCAGGCCCCTAGTGGGCACAAGCTTGGACACAGACCCAGAAAAGATAGGGGGGACCCTGCACTTTGCATTCACCCTGATCTGACCTTCCTGAGAGTAGGGCTGAACTCTGACAGAGAACACCAATCAAAACAAGGCCAATTTTCAAAGATGGTAAAAAGTGTTTTTGCTTTGGTTTGCTTGGTTTTGTTAGCTCCTGATACTCAAGAAAATCTCTGTCATATTACCAGCTAGATGCAAGCTCAAGAAGCAGACACCTCAGGAAGCAAATCCCAGAATTAACATTTAAAAATATTGAAATGTACAGTGTGTAACACAAGACTACAAGACATACAAAGAAATAGAAAATGATGGTCCATCCAAAGGAAGAGGATAAAAATCCAGAAAACATCAATGAAGAAGACAAGACTGTGGACACACTAGACAAAGACTTTTTAAAAAATGGTTTCAATATGTTCAAGGAGATGAAAGAAAATACAGAGAAAAAAATTTAAAGGATATCAGGAAAACTATGAACAATATGAGAATCTCAATAAAGAGATAGAAATTTTAAAAAGGAACCAAACAGAACTACTGGAGTAGAAACCACAACTGAATTGAAAAATTCCCAGGAGGGTTTCAACAGCAAAGTGGAGCTGGCAGAAGAATCAGTGAACTTAAAGACAAAAAATTGAAAGAAGCCATTCTGAGGAGGAGAAAGAAAATATAATTATAAAAAGTGAAATTAGCCTAAGAGACCTCTGGGACACCATCAAGCATATCAATATATGCATTATGGGAGTTCCAGAAAGAGAAGAAAGAGAGAAAGGAGCAGAAGGAATATTTAAAGAAATAATGACAAAGCTTCCCATACTTAGCAAAAGACTTGAATATGCACATCCAAGAAACCCAGAGAACACCAAACAGGATATATTTGAAGAAAAATATGCCCTGTCACATACTGATTAAACTGTCGAATGCAAAGGACAAGGTGAGAGTTCTGAAAGCTGCACGAGAAAAGCAATGTGTTATGTACAAGGGAGTCCCAATTGTATTAGGTGCCAATTTTTCCTCAGAAACTGTGAAGGCAAGAAGGCAGTAGGTTGGAATACTTAAGTGCTGAGTGAAAACAATTGGCAACCAAGACTTTTTTTTTATGTGGTGAGACATTCTTTCAAAAATGAGGGAGAGGTTCAGACATTCTCAGATAAACGAAAGCTGAGTGAGATCATCACCACTAGATCTGTCCTTCAAGCAATGTTAAAGGGAGTTCTTCAGACTGAGAGGAAAGGACACTAGACAGTGGTTCAAAGTGGAATAAAGAAATAAAGACCTCCAGTAAAAGTAACTGGGTAATTATAAATATCAGTATGATTGTAATGTATTTTTTGGTATGTAACTCCACTTCTTACTTCCTGCAGGTGCTAAAATGCAAATGCATAAAAAGTAATGATAAATCTATGGTTTTGGATATGCGACGTACAAAGATATAATTTGTAACAAGTACAAGAAAGGTGGGAGGAGGGACAGAGTGATATAGGAATAGTATATGTGTATGCTATTGAAGCCAAGTTGGTATCAAATTAAATATGGTTGTTATATATTTAGGATGTTAAATTTTAGCCCTATGGCTGTGAATATTCTCGCTGTACTGATTTTGTGATAATCAGGGTAGGCTAAACATTCGCTATATTAGAAACCATGCATATGTCCCCAGACCTAGTTTTTCTCCCTAGGTCTCGTTTTTAGAATGCTGGTGATAAACTAAGCCTGATTTATTATATGGCCATCCTGTATGAGAAATGATTGTAACTTTAGGTATCTTTGGTCCACCTTAAGCGGGGGGACGGATGTGGCTCAAATGGTTGGGCATCCATCTCCCCGGGGCCTCCCGGTAAAAATAAAAAAAAGAAAAATATAGAAGGTGCGTGGGCCACCAGGTACTATGCACGGGTGCGCCTGCCAGGCCCTGAGCAGGTGAGCCCCCCCAGGCCCCACGTGTGGGTGTGCCATCAGGCCCTATGTGCGGGTGCGCCGCCAGGCCCTGTGAGCGTGTGAGTCCCCCAGGCCCTGCGCGTGGGTGTGCTGTCAGGCCCCGCGAACCACACAGCAAGATGATGACGTAACGGGAGAGTGACACAAGGGAGAGCCAAGACAAGATGTGCTGACAAACCAGGAACTAAGGTGGTGCAGGTGGTAGGGTGCCTCTCTCCCACATCGGAGGTTCTGAGGATTGAATCCCAGTGAAGACAGGAGAAGGATGAGAAGAGAGGGTAGGAAGCGGACACGGAGAGTTGCCCAGCGAATGGACACAAAAACAGCAAAAATGGGGGGTGGAGTTAATAATGGATAAAAGTAAATAAATAAATCCTTAAGAAAAAAGTATAGGAGAGTAAGATACGGACTATAGTTAGTAGTAATACTTTGACGATGCTCTTTCATAATTTGTTAACAAATGTTTCACAACAATGCAAAGTATTTGTGGTGGTGTGATGTGTGGGAGCCCTGTATGAGGTTATGCTTGTTTGTTTTGTAAGTTCACAATGTTTACTGAACACTAATTGTTTATGTATGTTCATGTATGAATAATATACTTCAATAAATTGTTTAAAAAATTTTTAATCCTATGGTAACCACAAAGAAAATATATGAAAAATATATCCAGATAGAATTGAGAAGGGACTTAATGTGGTACAAAAATCAAATAAATATGAACATAGGTATTAGTGGAAGAATTGAGTGACAAAAAAGATATAAGACTTACAAAGACTAAAAAGCAAAATAACAGAAGAAAGTCCTGCATTATCAGTAGTTACTATAAATGCAAATGGATTAAACTCTCCAGTCAAAAGGCAGAGTTTGGCAGAATGGATAAGAAAACATGACCCAACTATATGCTGTTTGCAAGAATCTCAAATTAAATTCAAAGACATATGTAGGTTGAAAGTGAAAGGATTAAAAAAAAAAACAAAAAAACCCCCAGCCAAATAGTAACCAAAAGCAAGCTGGGGTAGTGTGACAATTTGGGGCTTTTTGTGGATCCCAGAAAAGATCACATTCTTGGAGCTGGTCCAATACTGTGGGTGTGGGACTCTTTAATTGGATTACTTCAGTGAGTTGTGACCCGGGGTGGATCTTGGCCCTCTTGCTGGAGTCCTTTATAAACAGAGGAATAGAAGCCTCACAGAGACACAGATAAAAACCTGCAGAAAAGCCAAGAGAGATGAGCAGAGCCACCATTATGCCCTGCCCTGTGCCTGATCTCTCACAGCTGAGCTTGGAGAAAAAGCATCTTTAGATGATGCAACTATGTGCCTGATCGCCAACAGCTGCAACTTGGTGAGACATCATCTCTTGATGATGCCTTGATTTGGACACGTCCACAGCCTCAGAACTGTAAGCTTTTAACCTAATAAATTCCCATTAAGCCAACGCATTTCTGATATAATGCTCTGGCAGCCTTTGGCAAACTAAAACAGATAGCTATACTAATATAAGATAAAATAGACTTTAAATAAAAAATTGTTACAAAGGACAAAGATGGTCATTACAACATACTGATAGGGGTCAACTCAAAAAGAAGACATAGCAATCATAAATATATGTGCACCTAACAGCAAATCATCAAAATATTTGTAGCAATTACTGACAAATTGAAGGGAGAAATAGACAGTTCTTCATTCATAGTAGGAGACTTTAATACACCACTTTCAATAGTGGCTAGAATATCTTGATATAAGATCAATAAGGAAACAGAAGACTTGCATGATACTCTAAAATGACTATACCTAGCAGACATATATAGCACAATTAATCCAACAGCAGAAGAATACACATTCTTTTCTAGTACACATGGATCATTCACCAGGATAGGCCATATCTTAGGTCACAAAACAAGTCTCAATAAATAAAAAAATATGGAAATCATACAATGTATCTTCTCTGACCACAACAGAATGAAGCTAGAAATCAACAATAGAGGTAGAAATGGAAATGTGGTTAGGGAAATGCAAATCAAAATCACAAGATGATCCATTTCACACCCACTAGAATGGTTACTATTAAAAAAAAACAACAGAGAAAATTACAAGTACTGGAAAGGATGTGGAGAAATAGAAACATTCATTGCTGGTGGGAATGTTACATGATGCCCTCACTGTGGAAGACACTTTGGCAGTTCTTCAGAAAGTTAAGTATAGAATTACCATATGACCTGTCGATCCCACTTCTAGGTATATACCCCCAAACTGAAAGCACACACTCAAGCAGATATTTGCACACTGATGCGCATAATGGCATTATTAACAGTTGTCAAAAGATGGAAGCAACCCAAGTGTCCATCAACCAATGATTAAAATAAAAAAACAATTTATCACACAAGGATCACACAATGGATATTATGCAGCTGTAAGAAGGAAGGATGTTCTGATATAAACAACAACATGGATGAATCTTAAAGACATCATGTTGAGTAAAATAAACCATACAACAAAAGGACAATTATTGTATGATCTCATTGATAAGAAGTTATTAGAAAAAGCAAACTCATAGAGGTCAGAATCTAGAATATATGTTACCAGGGCATGAGGTGGGGGTAGGGTATAGGGAGTTAAATCTTAAAGTGCAAACAAAGTGTTTCTATTAGGATTACAGAAAAGTTTTGACAATGGATGGTTGTGATGGTAGCACAGTATGTGAATCAAATTAGCATCAGGGAATTATATATTTGAATGTGATTAACAGTGGGAAATTTTAGGCTGTATATATGTTGCTAGAATAAAATTTTTTAAAAAAATCCATGGAACTGAAAAACAGAAACAGGGAACTCTATGTTAAACCATGGACTATAGTTAATAGCACAAGCTGTAAAAGAGGAAATAAAACAATCTCTTTATGTAGATGACATGATCATTTATATAGAAGATCCCAAAGAATCCACAAGAAAACTACTAGAAGTATAAATGAATTCAGCAATGTTGCAGGCTACAAGATCAACACACAAATGTCAGTTGTGTTTCTATACACCATCAAAGAATATTCTGAAATAGAAATTAAAATAACAATCCCATTCACAATAGCTCATAAAAGAATAAAATGCATAAGAATATATTTATCTAAGGAGGTGAAGTACTTGTACACTGAAAACTACATATCATTGCTGAAAGAAATAAAAGAATATCTAAATAAATGACAAGACATCCATGATCAAGGATAGGAAGACTTAATATTATTAAGATGTCAATATTACCCCAAACTATCTACAGAGTCAATGCAATACCTATTAAAATCCCAGCAGTTTTTTTGGCAGAAATGGAAAAGCCAATCCTGAAGTTCATACAGAATCACAAGGGGCCCTGAAGAGCCAAATCAATATTGCAAAGGAAGAGCAAAGTTGGAGGTCTCACACTTCCTGATTTCAGAATTTACTACAAAGTCACAGTGATCAAAACAGTGTGGTACTGGCATAAAAATAAATGTGTAGACCAATGGAATAGAATTGAGAGTTCAGAAATAAACCCACATCAGTTGAGTTTTGACAAGGGTGTCAAGTGCATTAATTGGGGAAAAAATGGTCTCTTCAATTAATGGTGTTGGGAAAACTGTATCCACATGTGAAAGAATGAAGTTAGACCCTACTTCATACCTTTAACCGTAAGAACTGCAAACATAAAATTCTTAGAAGAAAACATACAGGGGAACCTTCACAACCTTGGATTTTATGTTGATTTCTTAGACATGACACCAAAAGCACAAGTAACAAAAGAAAAAATAGATAAAATGGACTTCGTCAAAATTAAAACTTTTATTTGTCTAAGGGCACTATCAAGAAAGTGAAATGACAGCCTACAGAATGGGAGAAAATAATTGTGAACCATATATTGATAAGAGTTTAATATCCAGAGTATATAAAGAACTGCTACAACAAAAAGACAAATAACCCAATAAAAAAATGGGCAAAAGACTTGAACAGATATTTCTTTAAAGGAGATAAACAAATGGCCAATAAGCACAGGAAAAGATGCTCAGTATTATTGGTCATCACGCAAATCAAAATGCAAATCAAACCCACAATGAGAATGAAGCTAGAAATCAACAACAGAGGGAAAAATGGAAATGTGGTTAGAGAAATGCAAATCAAAACCACAAGGAGATAGCATTTCACACCCACTAGAATGGTTACTATTTAAAAAAAAACACAGAAAATTACAAGTGCTGGAAAGGATGTGGAGAAATAGGAACACTCAGTTCCTATTTCTCCAGTGGCTGCAGCATTGTAAAATGGTGCAGCCACTGTGGAAATCCTTTGGGCTGTTCTTCAGAAATTTGAATATGAAATTAAATAATAATAAAGCTCTTTTGGCAGCAGATGATTTTTCATCCCATTAAAAAAGGCAAAAGGGCAGGAAAGTCATCTTCAACAATTATTTATCAAGTGTCATCCAAAGCACTTTCTTAAACTTTAGTGTGCATACAAATCATCAGGAATCCTTTGAAATGCAGATTCCGATTCAGTGGGTCTGGGGTAGGGTCCCAGTTTCTGGCATATTAAACTACTTCCCCATTTACTGTTGGAACACCAAGAATTATCTAAATGTTTTTTTATTAGTAAATCTTTAATTTTGGGCTCTTGGGGTGAAGTGAGGCAAGAGTTCATGATTGTATTTGTTATACACTTAATTGCCATTTAAATATATAACACTGATGATAATAAATCATGTTGATGCAAATTATTTCTGCTTGATTTTGTAACTAACACTTTAATCGCTGACTTGAATAACAATGATCTTAACAAAAGAGGAGACTGTTTTTCATGGGAATGAAAACGATTGATTGCCAATTATAAATGCCAATGAAAAGGATGCAATCAACCCACTGGATATGGTAAATAGATATTTGACAGGAGCAATATTTAACTTAGACATACATCAAACAGAAGCCACAAACCTCATGTATCAGACCAGAGGGTCTCAAAAGTTAGCCTCATTAGAACCGCTAGGAAGGCTTGTTAAAATGCAGATTGCTGGGCCCAATACTGTGTCTTTCTGATTGAGGAATGCTGGGAAGGGGTCCTGAAATGAGCATTTCTAAAATGTCCCAGATGCTGCTGCTGCTGCTGATGGTGGCCATGGATCTCACTTTGAGAACCACTGTATTAGACCAATTCACTCAAGGATGTTTTCTTTATGGGGCATATTACATAATCATTCTATAATCTACTAACAGGGTCTGGATGCTATTTTAGATTGTGAATGTATTATGGATTATAGCTCTAATTGCGTTTTTTTAAAAAAACATTCCTAATTCCATAGCAGTCCTTAAAAAACTTAATATTTTTATTAGCTCTCAGATCTGAGATTCTTGTAGAGGAAATAGAATAATATATTTGATATAGAATACCCTACATTTTTATCTTTTAACAGAGCAGGAAATTAAGAAGAAGAGCAGGATTAATCTCTGAATTTAGGTTTTCCTTTGTATATGTTCAAATGTCATATTTAGAGTCAGATTTAGAACATTTTGTTTGTCCATAACTAGGGAAGTGTGTATGTGTTTAATTTTAAAGGCAGTGCACTGTTGTGGGAAAGTTTGATGAATCAGAAGATCTAAATTCCAGTTCTGACTTGGCCACTTATTGTGATGTGACCTGGAATAAGTTATAAGACTTCTTTGGGCTTCAGTTTCCTCATGTAGACAATCAAGAAATCATCAGATACTGTTTATGACCATTCCCACCTCCAAAAGTCTGATGACCTTATTTGTCTTATTTTCATTTTTGAATATTTTAAACATTTTCTGTCAACTCTGAGTATATTTTGAGAATTAAAATGTACATCTTATACATACATCCAAAAAGGTACTTAATAGATGTTTGTTGAATGAAAAATTTAAAGAATTATCTGTTATCTAAATAAAACCAACTCCATTTAAAGGACAATGAGAAATTTCAAATGACAGAAATCTTTTTAGGATCTTATACTTGAGCAATGGATGCACCAGGAGTCCCCACATATCAAATTTAATGTCTGCTATAGTCAGATTCCCTCGCAGTCTTTTCATCTTCCCAACTCACTTCATGGAATTGTTTTAAACCATATTAAATGGAAATAGGTGCAAACACTGGCTCCTCCGTTCATCAGTATGTAACTTCGGGCAAGTTATTTAATCCAACAGAGTTTGTTTCTTCCTTGTTGTTATAAGGAGGGAGTAATAATCTCTACATCACAGAATGCTCATGAGGGTCACACGAGGGCAGTGATGCAGAGGCTTGGGCAGCCCTTGAAATTGCCAGCCTGCCTGCCCCCATCGTGCCTTCGGAGGCACTCCGCCGTCTCTCAAAGTAAAAATATAGTTGCGTAGATTAAAGCTCTTCTAATGCAACAAAGCAGATTTGATAACGTCAAATGTGACCCCAGCAATGCTGAAGGATGGGTATCATTCTCCCTGTTTGTGTTTGGAAAGTTTTATGTTTCCTCCCCTCTCTCTGGTCATGACCTACGAGCTATTGCGTCGGGAGTGTTTGCTCAGAGCTATCGATTTATCCTGTAATGTCTCTTTCCCAAGCTGGAATAGCTTCAACAGCATCAAACTCATTTTCATGAGTCTGTCCAAAGAGGTCTGCATTTTTATCCTTTTGAATGACCAGATTTTTGTGTAGGTGGGAATGTCTGGGCTTCCCAGATCTTCCTTTCTCCTTTTGTAAAGATAAGGGAGTCAATCTGTAAAGTTAATCTCTTTAAAGTAGTGCTGCTTAAACTTCAGTGCGTTTTCACATCACCTGGGGATCTTGTTTTACTGCTGATTCTGATTAAAAAGTTCTTGGAAAGGGCCCCAGATTCTGCATTTCTAACAAGCTCCCAGGTAATGCTGATGGTTCTGGGCTGTGGACCACACTTTGAGTAATGTAGAGGTCCAAGCCTCTACATTATTAGGCAGAAATGAAGATTTAATTTTTATTTATTTATTAACTTAAAATTGTGCTTGTAGAACTGAGACTTGGGATCCTCTGGAGAATTGCACCATTATTAGGTGCTCAGCTCACCTGTCCTACCTTGATCCCAGCAGAGAGACTTTTCCCTCTTCTCAATTTCCTATCACACTTTCGTTGATTGTTGTATACTTATTGACTAACATTACTAATACTTGTGTACCTCCCTATAAAACTATAAATCTTTTGAAAGCAGGGTTTATTTCTTAACCATCTTTTATTTTATTATTTTCTACATAATACTTGGCACAAAGAGGAGCTCAAAAATTCTCAGTGAATGAATGAATGAATGAATGCTCACTGCGTACTGGAGCTTGGAGTTGCATTGCTCCAAATCAATGCTCGGTGGGGCTGACTGGACCACAAGAAGGGATAATAAGATGGTTTCCTCCTTCCCTTTCCCCATATTCCTTCAAGCCCAGGCTTTGAGATCTGGTGATATGTTAATCCATAGACATCCCAAAGTGATTTGCTTTTTTGCTGGACAGGTCTTTAATTTGGGGTGGTGTATTGCAGGCAGGGAAGTATTGACTGATTCGCGGTGTGACCGGGACAGCTGGTGTGACGTTTGATGTCAATGACTGGGTTGCAGCACTGAGGTTACTGACATTTTAGAGAAGTGTACTCTCTTGTTAAGGTTAATTGACAAAAACAAAATATTGATTTATTCCCAAAAGCTTTGAGTGTTCCAACATATTTGTTGGCATAGGATCAGCTTCTGTAGTCTTGATTCTTTATTGACTGTCACAAACTTAAAAATCCTGTTTCCACCTAGAAGAGAGGAGGGAAAACCAAAGTGGTTAAACTCCCTGTTAAAACAGACATTTTCTGTTTGGGAGGGAAAGAAAGAAAACATTTCTCAAACTTCCTAGTGCTCTTGTTAGGTTTCAAGCTTTTTTTTTTTTCTTCTTCCAACCAACTTAAGGTTCTTACCAGGGTTAAAGTCAATTTCTTTTAAGAAATCATCTTAACCAGGGATTTAACTTTTTTTTTTTTTGGGCAGCAAATTTGAAAAACCTTTCTTCAAATTAAATATTACATTGTAGGCCATTAGGTCATTATTTCCTTAAATTGCCAAATAACAATCCAAACCATCTTTCATGAATGCAGGAAGCACAGCCTTTTGTCCTGTTCCCCTCCACCAATATTTCTGCCCATTCCCAAGGAAGACTTACCCATTTCAGAAGCCCTCCTGGTTGGGGCCTGTTACCCTGGAAAGGAGTCTTGTTCCAGACCCCAGCCAGCAAGCACGCTCCCTCAGCAGCTTCTCTCGGTATGCTTGCCGACCCCTCCCTCAATTCTGAAAACACAGTGGAGTCAGGCTTCAAGAGATCATGCATTTTACAGAAGGTTTATGGGAAATTGAGGGGAATTACACTGAAAAGAAACACAAACAAAAACCAAAACATAACGGGAGTGTCTTTGGCCATTCTCACCCCTATAAGACCCATGAATCTCACCTTCCCTCTTTTCTCCAATAAGTATAATACTGTCACAGAGGGGACAACCTTCCACATCATCACATAGAACTGATCAGCCAGTCAGTGCCTCAGTTTCCCCATTCCAGAGTAGAACCTGAGCATTAGCTTTGGGTTACTAAGAGGCCCACTGAAATGTCCTCTCCTTACCCCCAGCTCTTCCCCCCACCCCCACAAAGGGAAGTCTTTTCCCAATAGTGAATTCTGCTTTAACTACTAGGTGAGCAAGAAACTGCTGGCAGGGTTGAAATAGCAATTTACTCAGGTATTCAAAAACTCTGTGGTTCAGAAGCAGCACCCTGTCACATGTAAAACTAATAGTTAAAAGAGCTGCTCTGGCTACAGAGGGGCTGGGGGCAGACCAGAGCATACTTCTACTCTGCCTCTGGCTCTCCAGGCTTCTCCCAAACACAACCCAGACCCCAGCTCACTCCCTTGAGCCAAGGAACCACCCTTCTCTGTTGTTGACCAGAGTTTTAGGTTTA
>JAQZBX010094328.1:0-12042 GCA_029593785.1 Cabassous unicinctus | reverse complement strand
ATGCATACTGTGGTGCCTATATATCAGTGCCAACCTATTAGGAGATAGTCTGAAAAACTGAACTAGGAAATTGTTTTGGGCTCACCATCCCAGAACTTGTCCTGAAGGCAGAAAAGAAGCACTATAAGAAATAATTAAAGCAGTCTGGGACAAATGCCTACCTGCATTAAATCAGGTAAGAGAGAACCCAGGAGGAGGTGAAGGTTTATTTCGAAGAGAATAGAGAGGGTGTTCATCTCATCTTCTGTAAACTGTAAATTGAGGCGTCCTTAGGCCACTAGCAAGCAGAAACCCAGGAATAAACAGGTTCCATGCCTCCAGGCAGGCTTAGATAAGACAGAGGACTCTGCAATTTGCATTTACCTCAGGCTGGTTTTCCTATTAGGAGGACTAAACTCTGAAGAAGACCACCAGGCAAAACACAGTCAACTTTTGGAAAACTGTGAAAGGAGCTTTTGAATTAGCTTTGAGTAGTCAAGAAAATTTCTGTCATATCATAAGATGGATACAAACTTAAGAAATAGAAAGCCCAGGGACCAAGTCCCAAAGTTAACACTTAAAAATATTAAAATGTACAGTGTGAAACAAAGCCTATAAGATGAAAAAAAAAGTCACGCAGAACAAACCTTTAAGGTATAAGTGACCTTATTTCTGATTATCTGAGTTAAGAATGGTGCTGATGGTGAAGTCTCATGAGACTTTGGCCACACTTAGATGCACAAAAATTAAAAGAGGCGGGGAAGGGGGCCCCATTGATTCTGTTCCCTACTGAGGACTGTGAGGGCCTTTACCCTGCCAGGCAATTCATATCACTTTAGTGACTGGTTGGGGAAAGCACAAGCATTAGAGCAAACCCACTCATTCTCCCAGGCTCTCCCAGTTTTGGTTTTCTATGCAGATGATATGTTGGATTAGGGGTAGGTGTTTTGTTTTCCTAAGAGCAGTAGTTTTGAGGATTGGAATTTGGGGAGCCAATCCTTGATCCCCCTAGACTTGCCATGAAAGTTTTAGGAGGTTAGGGCAATGGCCACTCAATGTATCTAGCCTACTAGTCAGTGCTTTGTATGCATTGTTTCATCTCCCTCTATACAAAACCCTTAAAAAGACAAAAAAAGTAAGTAGTAGATAGTGTTAAACATTTTATCTTGTGGAACTTGGTTAGCATGGCTCGGGGGTACAAGTCCCTTAACTACCTCTTGCAGTAGTCAGGGTGAGCAGAATTTAGTGAAGCACTACTTTAGGTCTGGGATGGGATTGGAGAAGTGGAGCAGGACCAATGGCCTCCAGTACCTTCTCCCTTCCCTTTTTGAAATCTCACATACCATCGGTCACAAGGGTTGTCCAAAAGATGCTGGGGGTATCAAGGAACATACCTGA
This sequence comes from Cabassous unicinctus, assembly GCA_029593785.1. Classification (NCBI taxonomy): domain Eukaryota; kingdom Metazoa; phylum Chordata; class Mammalia; order Cingulata; family Chlamyphoridae; genus Cabassous; species Cabassous unicinctus. The sequence continues at coordinate 10,665 of JAQZBX010094328.1, read as the reverse complement.
CATTCAGAGCTTCAGGCCTTGAGGTTATGAGTGCTAGGGCTAGAGAGTAGAATGTCATTCCAGAAAAAGAGCCACAAAAATGCCTTAATTTGAGCCCATTTCTAACCCTCCTGATAAGTGACTTGAGAGTTCTTGGGTTTCTCTTCTTGTCCTTCCTTCCCTCTCTCTTTCCACAGGTCGGGAGAGGCTATTTTTGGTAGAACTTTGTTTCCAAAGCATCTGGCCTATTCACTTCACATTCTCAAGTGGTAGTTGCAGTATTTAGGATAAAAGGTGGAACGATATCTTTTGGATTTTAAAAATATATATATTGTATAAAGCTTTACTTATGAGAGGATGTAGGGAGGTGTTTCTGAAACAGCTTAGAATTTCTTCCTTAATATCAGAAAGAAAATACACACACACACAAACACACAAAACAAAAAAACAAAACCACATTTGACATTTGCCTTTCAAACCCTCAGGTGTTACCTCCAACCAGGTGGTCCTGCTCACACATTAGTATACTGGGAATCAAGCAGACCTTGTTCCTTTGTGTGTGTATTCTGGACTCTTGGGGTGGACATGATCTTGTCCCTACTGGAGTAAAAGTTCCAGTGCAGTTGCCTCCAGAGAGACCCCAGTGCCTTTTGAGAATGGCCAAGGTTTTTCCTGCTTCTGGTCAATCTTTCCCCAAAGAAATTCATTCCAAATACCTTTCCCCTGGGTCTTAGAAGGAAAATGGAATTCTGGTTCATACTGTGGTCCCTTGTAACATCATTTTTTTAATGTGATCATTTTAAAATTTGAAAAGATCCAGGTGGAAATATTTTTACTATGCTCGTAATAATCTTACAGAATACCTGAATTCTTAACATTGTTAGGTTTCAGTCCAAGTGGTGATTTTTTCTTTTCATATCTATGATCTAGTTTCATTCCTGTAATACAGCCACCTAATTTTGTGAGGGGAGGGGAATGGGGAATAATATGTGGTTTTTGTACAAACATGGTTCCAGTGTCTTGTTATTTTGGAAAAAATGAGACCTGGGGAGGGCAAGGAGGTAGAAGAAAATGGATCAGAAGGCCTAATCTCCCTGCTTTTCAGTGAATAAATGTAATACCAATTCCAGATTCTAAAAAAAAGAAAAAAGGAATAAGGAATGATGGCCCACCCAAAGAAACAAAATAAAAACAAAGAAACCATCAACAAAGAGGACTGGACTTTGGGTTTACTGGAAAAAGATTAAAAAAAAAAAGGCATTATTTTAGTTTCCTTGGCTATTCAAAGCAAATACCATAAAATGTTATTTGCTTAAACAATGGGAATTTATTCTTCACAATTTTGAGGCTGGGAAAATGTCCAAATCAAAGCATCATGAAGGCTATGCTTTGTTCCCAAAGTCTGGTTGTCAGCGATCATTGGCTCCTCTGTCACATGGCAAGACACATAGTGATGTGTCTTCTTTTCTGGGTTTTGTTGATTTCAGCTTCTTGCTTCCACAGCTTTCTCTTTCTCTGTCTGAATTTCATTCTCTTATAAAGGACTCTGGATTAAAACCCATCCTGGGTGGTGATGGGAAACCACCATACCAAGAAACTGAGAGAATCTACAAATGCAAGCAAGAGAGTCCCATCCATCAGCCATATGGGACTGAAGGCCCCTCTCAATTAGAGGTGGAGTGGACATCACCATTCCAGAATCCTCAGGATTGGGGAATAAACTATGGACTAGAGTGAACTAACTGGTATTTTACTATAGACTTATTGTGATTTTAGCAATGAGAAAACTTATATCATTGATATGGAAGCAGTGACCACTGGAGGTTCTGAGGTCAGGAGGAGGGAAAACAAGTGTAATACCGGGGCATTTTTGGGACTTGGGATTTGTCCTGAATGACATTGCAATGACAGATACAGGTCTTTATATATCTTGCCATAACCTGCAGAATTGTGTGGGAGAGGGTGTAAACTACAATGTAAACTATAATCCATGCTTAGTAACAGTGCTCCAAAATGTGCTCATCAATTGCAATAAATGTACCACACTAATGAAGGATGATGTTAATGTGGGTAAATGTGGGCAGTGTGGGGAACAGGGCATATGGGAATCCCCTATATTTTTTATGTAACATTTATGTAATCTAAATACCTTTAAAAAAATAAAAAAATTTGTAATTATGGAAACAAAAAAAACACACACACCAAAAAAACCCACAAAAAACCCATTCTGATTAAGATAGGTCACACATTAACTGAAGTAACTTCATCAAAAAGTCCTACTTACAATGGGTTCACACATACAGGAATGGATTTAAAATTAAGAACATGTTTTCTGGGGTACATACAACTTCAAAATACCATATTCAATCCTCTAGACTCCCAAAGACAGGCATGTTCTGTCTATACTTAAAATACATTCATTCCATCACAATATCCCAAAGCCTTAAATCCTTTCAGAAACAATGCTTAGAACAAAGTCTTATGAAAATCAGTTATGGGTGTGGCCTGTACTAGTGCACAATTCCTCTCCATCTGTGGACCTGTGAAATCTAGAAAATATTATCTACTTCCAATATATCAAGGAGGGACAGGCATAAGATACACATTTCCATTCCAGAAGGGAGAAATTGGAAGGGAAACAGGGATTATGGGTTACAAACAATTCTGAAACTCAGCAGGACATACCTCATTAAATTTCAAGGACTGAGAGTCATCTATGGAATGATGTTTTGTCTTCCAGTCCTGATGGAGTGGCAGCCTCACCCCTTCCAAACACTTGCCCAGTGGCCATGATCTCTCTGAACACTGAGATCAGGGCTCCACCCCCTTCAAGCATCTGGATAATGGTCAGGCTCTCAGAAAATATAGGGGCACAGGCTCTAGAAAAGTGGAGGGGCAGCAGTCTTCTTGAACAATGGGGCAGAATGCCCATCTTCTCCAAGTGCTGGTGATGGATGTAGGGTAACCAAATACTGGAAAGTAATTTGCTTGTTCCCTTTTTTCTCCCTGTAGCTAGCATACAAAAGAAAGAATTATATGTAAATGAGAAGGTAATGAGATGGAACCCTCTCTTGGTGCCAAATTCTGTTTCTTGTAGGGTACATCCTGTTGAAGCAATGAAGTATAAAAACCAGCTTCAACCAGTTGGCCAGACCTGCACAGAAGAAGCCCCTGGTTGTCTTCACTCCAACTTGCTTAATTTACATAGTAAAATTCTGTATTAGCCAAAGTGGTGCTGATGCAAAATACCAGAAATCAGTAGGTTTTTATAAAGGATATTTATTTGGGGTAGAAGCTTACAGTTACCAGGCTATAAAGTGTAAGTTACTTCCCTCCCAAAGTCTATGGCCATATGTTAGACATGATGGCTGCTGACATCTGCCAGGGTTCAGGCTTCCTGGGTTCCTCTCTTCCCGGGGATTGCTTCTCTCTGGGCTTAGTTGCTGGTATCTTCACAAGGCCAGCTGTAGACTATTAGGTGAAGGGCTTGTTTCTCTTCCTGGGGCCTTCTCTCTTTCCTCACAACCAAGCTCCTCTGTGTGCTTATTTCCTGGGGCTCCAGCTCAAGACTCCACATCAGGACTCCAAGTATGTCCTTTGCCATGTCTTTTATCTGTGAGTCCTGACCTACCAAGTGGTGGGGACTTAATGCCCTACTGACTTGGCCTAATCAAAGCCCTAATCATAATTTAATTAAGTAAAAGTAAAACCTCTGAATCCAATACACTCTAATATGCCCAGAGGAAAAGACCAGTTTACAAACATAATCCAATATTTCTTTTTGGAATTCATCAATAATATCAAACTGCTATGAATCCCCACCCAAGGGTGGAGTTATCCACCCCCTTTTTGATCATGCAATGTATGTTGATTTCCTGAACATACTAATCATATACAATTATATAACTAGCTATGTATGTTCATCCATATGCATAAAAGCTAATGCATAATCAAAGCAAATGCTAAGCAGAAACTTGGGTATTTAAGCAAGAGTGAAACCACAGCACAGGGAGTCAGGTCTGACTCACTTGAAACTGACCTTGGCTCCTGCCTCTGCAGACGCAATAAATATAAGTTCTGCCTAACTCTCGTGTTAAAGTTTTCTTCTTTACATCTCTGGTTATCCTCAAAGGTCCAGTTTTGGGACCTAACACTGGGGCAAACTCACACTTACTACACACATGGGTGGGCCCACTTTCTTGGCCTGAGAACATGTCTTCAGTCCAGACCTCAGCTTCAATGGTTCTGTCCTTGAAATGATTTTCCTGTCAATTTGTCCCTTCTCTTTCCCCTTTAGTCCAGACTTTCAGTGGTTCCATTCAAATAAATTACACAAGAAGCTTGTTGGTTTTGCATGTAATACACAGGAGTCCAAAACATCAGACAGTAGGACTTTGCACAGATCCTTCCTGAATAACTGCACCTCCAACCCTGACTTGCACTGAAATGGCTGACTGGATCCATGCTCAGTTAAACCCACATATGGAGCACTATTCTCTGGAGACTCACTTTGTGGAAGCTCAGAAGTTTCCAAACCATCAATTTCTGGTTTCTTTGTGCCCAGGAGTTCAGTGCTTAGCTTATCCCTCTCCTCTTTGCATTTTACCATAAGCTGCAATGAGAAGCCGGGCTGCACTTTGCACACGTAGCTTGGAAATCTCAGCTAAATATCCAAGATCATCCCTCTCAAGTTCTGCCTTCCACCCAACATTAGAACTCAATTTTGCCAAGTTCTCTGCCACTTTAAAACAAGGCTTACCTTTCCTTCAGTTCCTGGCAACACGTTCATTATTTCTGTCTAAGGCCTTATTGGAAGTATCCATATTTCTATCAACAAACTTTTCAAAGCAATCCAGGCCTTTTCTATCAAACACCTCCCAATTCTTCCAGCCTGTACCCATTACCCAATTCCAAAGCCATTTCCATATTTTTTGGTATTTTCAATAGCATCCCACTCTCCTGGTATGAAAATCTGTTTTATTTTCCTAGGCTGCTTAACAAATACCATGAAATTGTTCAGCTTAAGCAACAGCAATTTGTTATCTTACGGTTATGAGGGCAGGAAAACGTCCAAATCAAGGCATCCTCAAGGCAATGCTTTTTTCCTGAAGACCAGCTGCTGATCATTCTTGGTTTCATGGTCACATGGCAAGGCACATGGCTGTGTCTGCTTGTCTCTCCTTTCTCTTCTAGGTTTTGTTGATTTCAGCTTCTTGCTTCTGTGGCTTTCTCTTTCTCTGTTTGAATTTCATTCTCTTATAATAGACTTTGGATATAAACCCATCTTGATTGAGGTGGGTCACACCTTAACTGAAGTAGCCTCATCAAAAGTTCCTACTTACCTGTTTTGCACTTCCTTAGGATGTTGAATATAGACTTGCCATTTGACCTGGTAATTCCATTACTAGGTATATACCCAGAAGAATGAGAGCAGAGACATGAACAGACATCAGCACACCGATATTCAGAACGGCATTATTCACAATTGTCAAAAGTTGGAAACAATCCAGGTGTCCATCAACTGATGAATGGATAAACAAATTGTAGTTACTCAAACAGTGGAATATTTTCCAGTGGTAAGAAGAAATGAAGTTGTGAATCATATGGCAACATGGATGAACCTGGAGGAGATTATGCTGAGTGAAGTAAGCCAGACACAAAAGGACAAATACTGTATGATTGCGCTATTACAAACTAAATATATTGTGTAAACTCATGGAATTAGTAATTAGAATATAGGTCAGCAGAAAATGGAGGGTAGTGAATGGAAAGCTGAGGGTTAAATCTGTGCAGAATTGGTAAAAAGTTGTTTGTAAATCTTTGGAAATGAATGGAAATGGTTAAAGCATATCACGGTGTTTGTAACTAGCAGTGTTATTGTATGGGTATGACAGTGGCAGAAGGGAAACTATGTGACCATGGGTGCAACTGGAGAGGGCAGCTAGAGAGGGGGAACTCAGCTGGCCAGAGGAAAGGGAAGCCATATGAGATAGGGCACTCAAGTCAGCATGCAGCTGGCTCAGAGGGAGTGGGAAGCCAGGGAAGTGACTTGGCTGGATGACCAGTGCTTAGCAAACTCTGAGAGTGAGGAAAGCCCCCAGGTGAACAGAGGTGCATACTGGTACTCAGCAGGATATTGTGGTGGGGGAGCTGTGGCACCCAGCCAACTTATTGGGAAAGAGTTGTAGGGGGAAGGGAGATAGGGTGGCGTATTAGTCAGTGTTCTCTCGGGAAACAGAATCAACAGGAGACATCTGTCAATAATATGAGATTTTATAAGAGTCTCTCATGGGGCTGTGGGGATGCACAAGTACAGGTTCCACAGGCAGGCTGCAAGCCAGGGGCTCTGATGAAAGTCCGATGAAAGGTCCTTGATGGGTTTCTGGGAGAAGTTAGCTGTCCAAAGACAAGCTGGGAAATTCTCTCTGAATGTTGAAATCACTTCCCCTTTTAAGGCACTCAACTGATTGGATAAAAGCATCACCCATCGCTGATGCAACCTCCCTGATGCAGATGTAATCAGCCATCCACGCAGGAAACTCACTGGTGATCGAAGTCCATAAATGCTCTTGTATTACAATTAGCCCAGTGCTTGCTGGACCTAACACCTGGACACAATTACCTGGCTGAGTTGAAACATTAGCCTAACCATCACAGGTGGGCTGACAAAAAAAAAAAAAAAGGAAAGATGCCAGCTGGTGCTGAAGTGGCTCCAGGGAGAGGGGAGGGGGAAGCTGGTCAGGCAGACTGTTACACCCACTCATCCTGGAAGAAAGAGTAACTGGGTCAGTGAGGTGTTGGGCTAACAGGCACCTACCAGCCTGGGAGAGAGGAAAGCTGGGAGAAGCAACCAGCAAATGGTCAGAACCCCAACTTGTCTGAAGGAAAAGTGGATGGGCAGAGGCAGACAGCAAGCCTTCAGTTCTTGAATGCCTGCTTCACATATACGATGTCCTGAGTTCAATCCCCAGGACCTCCTAAAAAATCCTAACCAGCCTGAGGGATAGGGGGTTAGGGAGTGGAAGCCCAGGAGTGGTCAGGTGCCCAACCAGCCTTGAAGAGAAGGGATCCAGAGAGTGATCCAGTGCGTTGTCAGGTACCCAGCCAACCTGGGAGAAGGAGAGTTGAGGGACAAACAAGCTTGTGATAAACAACTTAGACTGAGATTTGTTTTTTTTAGGTGTTTGATTTGTTATTTTATATTTTTTATTTGCTATTTTTTTCCTCTACACCAGGGTACCTTATTTGTGGACTGCAGGGTGATTGATTGGTGAGCACTGGCAGCCTGAGACAATGGCTAGTAGCCTGAGAGGGAAACCTGTTTTTCTGTTGTTTTTTTTCCCCCTTTGTTTCTTTATCTTCCATTCTTTCTTTTTTATTTTTTTCTCCTTAGTTTATTTCTTTTCCTTCTATTTTCCCTTCTTCTGTTCTTTTTCTTTAGTTCTACCTTCTCTTATTTGTTCTTCATTTTCTTTCTTCTTTTCCCATCTTTCTGAGCTTTTATTTTATTCTATTTTTCCCTGTTTCTTTTTCTATTTCAAGTTTTCATTATTATTCTTTTTTAACTCTTATTACTTATTTTTTTCCTGATACCTTTAGGGCGCCTTTTCCATCTTTTATTATTAATATTCTTTTTCTCATCTTTCTTTCTTTTTCTGTGGTCTTAATTTTTTGAGGGGGAGCATAAATAACTACAAGGATATAAAATAAGTGGAACCAAGTGTCAAAGAGGACACTTAACAAACAAACAAACAAAAACAAACAAAGTGAAATAAAACCCTAGATTAGAAAGAAAAGCTAATCAACTGAATAAGCCCATCAAGAAAAACAGATGCTTAGACAACAGCAAAATATTATGAGCCATACTAAGAAACAGGAAGACATGGCCCAGTCTAATGAACAAACTAAAAACCAGGAGGAGATGCAGAATGTAGAACAACTAATCAAAGATGTTCAAACAAATATCATGAATCAACTTAATGTAGTGAAGGAAGAGATAAAAGATATTAAGAAGACACTGGGGAAACACACACATGAAATCACAAACCTACATAAAAAGATAAAAGAACTAGTGGTGATGAAGGACACAATGCAAGAAATTAAAGATGTGCTGAAAGCACATAACAGCAGACTTGAACAGGCAGAGGAAAGAATTAGTGATATTGTAGATAGAAATCATGCATTTTAGTAGAACAGATAGATAAAAAGAGAAAAAATTCAGCAGGGACTCAGGGAATTGAATGGTGACATGAAATGCACACATATATGCATTATAGGCATCCCAGAAGGAGAAGAGAAGGAAAATGGGATAGAAGAAGTGTTGGAGGAAATAATGGTAAAAAAATTTCCCAACTCTTATGAGGGACATGGACGTACATGTTCAGGAAGCAAAGCACACTCCAAACAGTATAAATCCTAACAGGTCTGCACTGAGACAGATACTTATATAAAAATTGCCAAGTCCTCAAAACAAAGAGACAATTATGAAAGAAGGAAGAGAAAGGAGATCTTTAACATGTAAAGGAAGCATGATAAGATTAAGCACTGATTTCTCATCTGAAATCATGGAGGCAAGAAGGCAGTGGTATAACACAGTTAAGATGCTAAAAGAAAAAACCGCCAGCCAAGAAATCTGTATCCAGCAAAGCTGGATTCAGCAAAGCTGATCAAGTTGGTTACATTCCTGGTATGCAAGGATGGTTCAACACAAAAAAATCCAATCAATGTAATACACCACATTAACAGATTGATGGAAAAAAAATCACACGATCATCTGTATTGGTGCAGACAAAGCATTTTGCAAAATACAACATTCTTTCTTGATAAAAACACTTCATAAGATAGTAATAGAAGGAAACTTCCTCAACTTGATAAAGGATATCTATGAAAAACTCACAGCTAACATATTCAATGGTGAAATGCTAAAGGATTTCCCTCTAAGATCTGGAACAAGACAAGGATGCCCACTATCACTGCTTTTTACATTGTATTATAAGTACTTGCTTGAGCACTTAGGCAAGGAAAAGAAATTAAAGGTATCCAAATTGGAAAAGAAGAAGTAAAAATATCACTATTTGCAGATGACATGATTCTATATGTAGAAAGCCCTGAAAAATCTACAACAATGCTTCTAGAGCTGATAAACGAGTTTCAGTAAAGCAACAGGATATAAGATCAAATAGCAAAAATCAGTAGCATTTCTGTAAACCAATCATGAGCAATCTGAGGAGGGAACCAAGAAAAAAAATTCCACTTATAAAAGCAAGAAAATGAATCAAATATCTAGGAATAAACCTAACTAAAGATATAAAGGACTTGTACACAGAAAATTATACAGCATTGTCAAAGGAAATCAAAGAAGACCTAAATAAATGGAGGAATATTCCATGTTCATGGATTGGAAGACTAAATATCAGTCCTACCTAAGTGATTTACAGATTTAATGAAATCCTAACAAAAATCACAGCAGCGGGTTTTTTTTTTGTTTTTTGTTTTTACCAAATTAGAAAAGCTAATTATGAAATTTGTTTGGGATGGAAAGGGGCCCCCAAAAGCCAAAAAACATATTGAAAAAGAAAAATGAAATTGGAGGAATCATGCTACCTGACTTTAAAGCATACTACAAAGCTACAGTGGTCAAAACTGCTTGGTACAGGCAGAAGGACAGACATAGAAATCATTGCAATTAATTTGAGAGTTCAGAAAAAAAACCCTTATATTTCTTATTTTTGACAAAGATGCTATGTCCACTCAATTGGGAAAGAATAATCTCTTTAAGAAATGGTGCTGGGAAAACTGAATCTCCATATGCAAAAGAATGAAGGTGGACCTTTACCTCACACCATATACAAAAAATCAACTCAAAATAGACCAGAGATACAAATTTAAGAACCAGCATTATAAAACTCCTGGAAGAAAACATAGGGAAGCATCTTTAGGAGCTATGGTAAGCAATGGTTTCTTTGACTTTACACCCAAAGCACAAACAACAAAAGGAAAAATAGATGAATGTGACCTCATCAAAATTAAAAACTTTTGGAACTCAAGGGACTTTATCATGGATGTAAAATGACAACCTACGCAATTGGGTAATATAGTTGGAAATCAACTATCCAATAAGGGTTTAATTATCATAATGTAAAGAAATCTTGCAAATCAACAACAAAATGACAAACAACCCGCTCTGCTGTTGATGTCTCCAAACTGATTTGATGGTTCTGCTGTTTCCTTTGGGTTCTGTCTGAAAGTTGTTCTGTATATCCTTTCATGCTTTTGTCATTATCCCTTCACTTTAATTTCTTTTTCTGTCACATCCCTTCTTTGAGGCTTGAGAACTTAACATCCTACCTGTCTGAATGAAGGAACTGCTAAAGAAATGTGGGGAAGAAATATTTAAAAGGTATCTAGTATTTCAAAAATATTATGTATTTCAAAAAATTAAGGGAAAGTTTTAAAAAAGAGGTTTGAATGGGGGTTAAAGGGGATACTGATGATGTGTTAGAAGCATGAAGAGACCTTATTTTCTAATAACTTGGAAACGGATATTTGGCATTCTTCATAGTCTGACCTTTATATCCATTCTCTGATGCAATTCCTGAGTTGTCCAGAGTTTATTAAAGAAAAGTCTGAGAACTTCAACAGATGGTGTCAGTTTAGATGGGCACTCACCATTTCTCTCATGGAAGA
>JAQZBX010094327.1:0-12033 GCA_029593785.1 Cabassous unicinctus | reverse complement strand
TAAATGTCCTTGGTTTTTATATTACAATTAGCTCAGTGTTTGCTTGATCAAACAACTGGGCACAATTACCTGGTAAATTTGACACATTAGGGTAACCATCACAGTCTACCCTTTGTCAACTCGGCAACCATACACATTACCTTAAACCATACTTAGTTTCTAAGTGAAAACAAAAACAGGCATGCATATATATATATTTTTGCCTAACAATGTTCATCTCTCCTGCTTATAAACAGAAATGCATTAATTTCCTACAGAATATGATGCAAACCCTTGGGTAATATTCACTCTTAAACTTGACATCCTTAAATATTATGACATGAAACTAGTAAAACTTGTCATACGATAAGGGAAAAAGTTGGGGAAGAGAACAAAAAAATTTGTTTTGTGTACATATACAATTATACTCATAGTGAAACAAGGAAGAAAGAGTCATAACTGTTACAGCTGGTCACATGGACGAAGTTCATATTTATCACTACCTTCTTCCACTACCCATTCCATGTTCCTATCACCCTCAGCAAGCATTTCAGCGGGCCATGGTTCTTTGCCTGGTGGGGTGACCCAAACTTTGATTCCTGAAGATTCTGGGACATTGTTAGTCCTGCTTGGATTGGGTTGTTGCAATTTTCCATTGACTTTAATCACAGGGCATGGCAGTACTAGGAGATACCCTAGAGGATATCCTGTATTCCAGGCAAACACTTCTTTACCCTTATTTTGTAGATGCAGTCCTATTTCCCCTTGATAGTCAGGATCAAGCACCCCAGCCAGTACAGTAATTTCCTTCTTTGCCTGTTGATTCAGAAGTAAGAGGAGCCCAAAGTTGCCAGGTGGCAGTCTTAACTTCCAGTTCAATGGATTCATTGTTGTGTTTCCTGGTGGCAGCACTCCTCCTTTTGAGACTAAGATCTGTAGACCAGCAGACCTTAAGGTTGCAGGGACAGGAAGCAAAAGTTTTCCTAGTGGGTCACTAGGGGTAATAGTGAGTGATGCCACACCCATTTCCACCCCTTGATTCCTGGACCCATGAATCCCGGCTATGGAAGAAAGAGTGCCATAGATTGAATGCTGATTTAGAGCATATACTGCCTTCTGGAGAACATTGCCCCAGCCCTGCAAGGTATTGCCACCTAGTTGGTGCCATAATGGGCATGCCTTTATGGAATACAAATGTGTTCATGTGGTCTTGGGGTGTTGTCTCAGTGAGTGGAGACCCACAAAATAACCAACAAAATATTAAATTCCCATCCTGGGGTGTCCTGTTACATTTTCTGAGTGGCAAGAATCTCTAGAGTACATAGGCAATGCCTAGTGAAAGAGGACAGACCAATACTCCAGGCCCTTGATATTAATGCTTGTACTCATGAACCTTATTTTTGTAAAATTGAAATTTAGCCTAGTAATATATGATGTAATAATTACCTCTTCAAAACTTCATTGTTTCTCAAATGTGGCCTACCTCTAAGCCAACTCAGTATATAACCTCAATGCCTTCCCCCTGGCATGGGACATGACTCCCTGGGATGGGCTTCCCTGGTACTGAGGGATTATTACCAAGCACCAACTAGCAATGCATTTGGAAAAAGACTTTGGCCAAAAGGGGGAAATACTAAATACAAATGAGTTTTTGTGGTTAAGAGATTTCAAAGTGAGTCATGAAGTCATTCCAGAGGTTAACATTATGCATGTCTCAGAATGATCTCACTGACTGCCACAATAAACAATACCTCAAGCAGTGGTGCTCCTGAGGGTTCTAGAGACATCTAGACAATATAGGCAAGGCAAGTACTGCAGGAAGTTGATATCCCCTTGGTGGGCCTTACCTTGAAATATATGATAATGGATCTCCCCAATGTAACAGAATTAGACTCATTTATAATTTTCCTACACATGGCTCTTCTGCTCCTTTTATTTGAACCTATAATTAGCACTATATTCATTAAATGTATGTTCCAGAGACATAAATCTTCCAGCTGTTCTCATACCTGGGGGGCCCTGAATCTCAGCAGAGTTGCAGCCAACACCTACTCTTCAGTTCATTGGACTTGCCCAGAACAACTAACAAAAGGATAATCATGGTCAATGCCTATTCCCAAAAACAGAGAGTATATAAACTGCAAGCAAGAGCCCTCCATCCATCTGCCTGATGGGATCTAAGCACCCTCTAAATCAGAAGCAGAGTGGGCATCACCATAACAAAATCCTCAAGATAGAGGAATGAACAAACATAAGGAGGGAATGCAACTATGGAAGAAAGTAGACTTATTATTTTAGTAATAAAAGAACTTGTAACAATGATATAAAGACAGTGGTCACCAGAGTTTCTGAGGAGAGGGAGTGTGAAGAATAGGTGTAACATGGGACATTTTGGGGACATTAGAATTGTTCTGCACTATATTGCTATGAAAAATAACAGGACAATGTACATTTTGTCAAATCTTGTACCATGCAAAGTATAAACCATAAAGTAAACCATTGACCATAGTTAGTAGCAATGCTTCAATATTTGTTCATGAATTGTAACAAATGTACCACACTAATGAAAGATGTTGTTAATGGGGGAAGTGAGAGAGGGGGAAGGTGGAGTATATGGGAGTCCCCTATTTTTTCAATGTAACTTTTATGTAATCTAAATCTTCTTTTAAAATTGAGAAAAAATGAAAAAAAGTATATTAAACATAATACACATACACACACACAGAAAAAGGAAAAAAAAGCACTTGACCATAGATGTGATAATGTATATCTGAGTTCTTAATTCAGTTCCATTGGTCAATCTATTCTGTTTTCACCACTGTAGTTAAGTAATCTGCTTTAAAGTCAGGAATTAAGAGTCCTCCAACTTCATTTCTCTTATTTTTTAAAAAGATATCTTTAGATATTCAGGGCCTCTTACCCTTCCAAATAAATTTGATAATTGGCTTTTTTATTTCTGCAAAAAAGCCTGTTGGGATTTTTATTGAGATTGTGTTGAATATATAAGTCAGTTTGGGTAAAATTGACATCTTAATGTTATTTAGACTTCCAGTCCATGAAGATGAAATGCCCTTCCATTTACTTAAGTCTTCTTTGGTTTCTTTTAGTAATATTTTGTAGTTTTCTGAAAACAGATCCTTTATGTCCTTGATTAAGTTTATTCCTAAGTATTTGATTCTTTTAGTCCCTATAATAATGGAATTAAAAAAAATTTTTTTCCTCAGGTTTCTCATCAGTGGAGTATAGAAATGCTATTGATTTTTGTATATTATTCTTGTATCCTGCTACTTTGTGAACTGATTTATTAGGTCTAGTAACTTTATTGTGGATTTTTCAGGATTTTCTAGATATAGGATCATATAATCAGTGAATAGTGAAAGTTTTACTTCTTCCTTTCCTATTTTGTTCCCTTTTACTTTTTATTTGTTTTTAATTAAAAAAAAAAATTTTTTTTGAGGACCAGCTCTGTGCTTCAGGCTTCCCAAGTATGACCATAGGGTTTTGCTTTTTGTTGTTGTTGTTGTTTTGTTTATTGTGGTAATCAGATTGTTACTCTTTTAGCTGTATGCAGTGTAGAAAAGTGGTTTTTAAAAAATTTTTTTTCTTTTTGATTTAGGAGCTACCAGGGATTGAACCCAGGACCTCTTACATGGGAAGCCCAACCACTGAGCCACAGACCTCCAGGTGCCCAACCACTGAGCCACACACCTGCTTCCCCTTTTAATTCTTTATCTAGTCTAATTGCTCTAGCTGGAACTTGTAAAGCAAAACATTGAATAACAGTGGGGACAGTGGGCATCTTTGTCTTTTTTCTGATCTCAGCAAGAAAGCTTTCAGTCTTTCACCATTGAGTACAATGCTAGCTGTGGGCTTTTCTTATATGCACTTTTCCATGTTGAGAAAGCTTCCTTCTATTCCTACCTTTTGTTTATTTTTTTAAGTCAAGAAAGGATGCTTTATTTTGTCAAATGCCTTTTTTTGCATCAATCAAGATGATCATGTGATTTTTATTCTTCAATTTATTAATGTGGTTTTTTTACACTAATTGGTTTTATGTGTTGAAAAACCCTTGCACACCTAGGATAAAACCAACTTGATCATGGTGTATACTTCTTTTAATGTGCTTTTGGATTCTGTTTGCAAGTACTTTGTTGAGGATTTTTGCATCTATATTCATTAGAGATATTGGCTGATAATTCTGTTTTCATAGCATCTTTATCTGGATTTGATATTGGGGTGAGGTCAGCTTCATAGAATGAGTTTTGCAGCATTTCTTCTTGTCATTTTTTTGGAAGATATTGAGCAAGATTGGTATTAGATCATTTTTGAATGATTGGTAGAATCACCTGTGAAACCATCTGGTCCTGGGCTTTTCATCTTTGGGAGATTTTTGATGACTGCTTCAATATCTTTACTTATGATTGGTTTGTTAAGGTCTTCTATTTCTTCTAGGGTCAGGGTAGGATGTTCATGTGTTACTAGGAATTTGCCCATTTCGTCTATGTTTTCTAGTTTTCTGGTATACAGTTGTTCATAGTATCTCTCTTACTTCTGTGGGGTCAGTGGTAATGTTCTCCTTCTCATTTCTGATTTTATTTATTTGTGTTTTCTTTCTTTTTTTCTTTGTCAGTCTAGCTAATATTTGCCTATTTTCTTGATCTTGTCAAAGAACCAACTTTTGGTTTTGTTGTTTCTCTATATTGTTTTTTTCCCCCCTCATTTTAATTTATTTGTGTCTTGAACTTTGAGACCTATTGTGGCCCCGTATATAGTCTATCCTGGAGAAGGATCCATGGGCTCTTGAAAAGAGTGTATATCCTCCTCTTTTGGGTTGTTATGCTCTATAAATGTCTATTTGGTCTAGTTCATTTTTATATGGTTCAACCTCTCTGTTTCCTTATTTATCTTCTGTACAGATATTCTATCCAAGGCTGAGTGTGGTGTATTGAAGTCTCCAAATATTATTGAAGAGACATCAATTTCTCCCTTAAGTTTTGCAGGAGTGTGCCTCATATATCTTGGGGGCACTTAGGTTAAGTGCCTAAATATTTATTGTATTTATTTCTTCTTGGTGAATTTCCTCTTTTGTTATAATATCGTGAACTTCTTCAACTCTTATACCAGTTTTGCATTTAAAGTTTATTTTGTCCATTATTGTAATCACTATTGTAGATCCTTTTTGGTTATTATTTGCATGGAATATCTTTTCACATGCTTTCACTTTCAACCTGAATGTTTCCTTATATCTGAGGTAAGTCTGCTGTAGACAGCATGTATATGGCTTATTTTAAAAAATCCATTCTATCAGTCTATGTCTTTTGTTTAGGGATTTGAATCCATTAAAGTTCAATGTTATTACTGTAAAGGTATTACTTACTTCAACCATTTTATATTTTTGATTTCCATTGTCATACCTTACCATTGTCCATCTTTTTACCCTTTCACTCTTCCTAAAAATCTTCATTTCTACTCTCTTCTCCAAGTCTCTTGCCCTTGTCTTTTCCCTTCAGGCTGCAGCACTCTCTTTAATATGTCCTATAAACCCTGTCTTTTGGTAACATATTCTCTCAGTTTTTGTTCATTTGTGAAGACTTTAAATTCACCCTTATTTTTGAAGGACAGTTTTGACTTTTCTTATTTGCATAAAGAATTATTGGCTGGCAGTTTTTCTCTTTCAGTATGTTAAACATGTCATACCCCTTTCTTCTTGCCTCCATGGTTTCTGATGAGAGATTGACACTTAGTTCTATTGAGCTTCCCTATTATGTGATGCATTGCTTTTCTCTTGCTGCTTTCAGAATCCACCTCTTTATCTCTGGCATTTTTCATTCTGAACAGTAAGTGTTTTAGAGTAGGTGTATTTAGATTTATTTTGTTTAGGGTGCATTGTCTTTCTTGGATATTGATATTTATGACTTTAATAAGGGTTGGAAAGTTTTTGGTCATTATTTCCTCAAGTAGTCTCCTGCCTCTTTTCCATTATCTTCTCCTTCTGTGACACTGATAATGTATGTGTTTGTGTGCATTTTTCTGTTAATCAATTCCTTTAAAGAGTGTTCCATTTTTTCCATTATTTTCTCTTTCTGTTCCTCTGTCTTTTCAAGTTCATATGCTCAATCCTCCAATTCATTAATTCTGTCCTCCACCAATTCAAATCTGCTTCTATATGCCTCTAATGTATTTTGTTTTATTTTTTCTTTATTTTAAAAAGATGCTTTGGATTACATAAATTTTGCATAGAAAATATAGGGGATTCTCATATACCCCAGCCCCCTTCCCACACTTTCTCCCATTAACAGGATCTTTCATTAGTGTGGTACCTTTTTTACAATTGATGAACACATATTGAAGCATTACTGCTAACCATGGGATATAGTTTACATTATGGTTTACATTTTGCACTCCACAATTTTATAGGTTTTGACAAAATGTGTAATGACTTGTATCCATCATTGCAATATTATGCAGAAAAATTCCAATGTCCCCCAAAATGCCCCATTTTACACCTATTTTTCCCTCTCCCTCCCCTCAGAACCTCTGGCGACCACTGTCTTTATGTCAATGTCACAAGTTCCTCCATTACTAGAATAATAACAAATACTTTAGCCCATAGTTGCATTCTCCCATTCTGTTTGTTCATTCCTCTAACTTGAGGATTTTGGTATAGTGATGCCCACTCTGCTTCCAATTGAGAGGGGTTTAAATCCCATGGGTCATATGGATAGAATTGTCTTGGTTGCAGTTGTACATATGCTCTGTGTTTTGGGATTGGCATTGTCCATCATCATCCTTTGTTAGTTGTCCCAGGTGAGTCCAAGGAATTGGAGACTAGGTGTTGGCTGTAACTCTGCTGAGATTCAGGGCTCAACTGGCATGTGAACACCTGGAAGATTTAAGTTTTTGGCACATATGTTTAATGAGTATAGTGCTAATTATAGGTTCCAATAAAAGGGGCAGAAGAACCATGTGTAGGAAAATTATAAATGTGTCTAACTTATACCTTGGGCTGATAGGTTATCCGAATATTCCAAGGTATGGCCTACCAATGGGCTACTGATTTCCAGGGGATGTCTGCTCTGCCTATAGTGTCTAGATGTCTCTAGAAACCTCAAGAGCACCCCTGCTTGAAGCATTGTTTACTCTGGCAGGTGGTGAGAATCCTCCTGAGACATGCATAAGTGTAACCTCTGGAATGACTTCCTGACTCACTTTGAAATCTCTTAGCCATTAAAATTCATTTTCATTTAGTATTTACCCCTTTGGTCTAGGTTTTTTCCCAAATACATTGCTAGTTAGCACTTGGTAGTAATCCCTTGGTGCCAGGGAGGCTTATCCCCAGGAGTCATGATTTCATCCATTGTGTCCTTCATTCACATGAGCTCTGTTACTTTTCTTTGCAGGGTTCCAAATTGTTCTTTATGCTCACACATTGTCTTTATCCTTTATCTCTTTAGTCATATTTTCCTTCAACTCCTTGAATTGATTTAAGAGATTTGTGTGATTATCATTGATTAGTTATCTTAAATCCTGTGTCTCATCAGAATTTTTGGTTTGTTCCTTTGGCTGGGCCATCTCTTCCTGTTTTCAGTATGGCTTATAATTTTTTGCTGATGTCTAGCCTTCTGAATATGTTGGTGTATTTATTCTGATAGTCACTTTCTCTTTTTTGGCTAGTGATTTTATTTCATGGCTCTTCTTTTATTTTTGTTCAACTTATTCTAAGTCTTTATAATTTTCCAGGTTATCAAAATTGGATCTGGGACTCATTAATTGGGTGCAGATCTGATCCAAAGGGACTCCAAAAAGCATTTTTTTCTCCTTGAAGTTTTCTGGTCAGCCAGTAGATGGTACTTTTTGGCAAATCATTCTACAAGGTGTCTCAACCTCTTCTTGCCCATGATTCTTGTCTGGCCAGAGCCAAAAATCAAAGTGGGCTCTGCTGTCCAAACTCAGTGAAGAGAAACCACTCTCTGCCCTCTGCCCCACACTCTGTCTTCCCAGGGAGGAAGATGTGTATTCCCCTCTCAGTTGGCTGCAGTGAACCATGGGTTTTATCCAGCCTGTTCTCCTTAAGGGTGATATGGATGCTGTTCCTAGTCCTGGGGCTAGTAACTCACAGTTTTTGTTTTGGCTTCATCTCTCTGTCCCTTGCCCTCAGACAGCCTTTTGCCTTTTCTCCATTGTTTTTGTGAGAGAGTTGTGCCTTCCTTACTGACTCTGACAACATCTTCATGGAAGACCTCTAGCACTTAATTTTATCAAGGCTATCTTATGTGTGACAAATTCTTCTCTCTTACAGATCTCAGAATTCTTTCTATCTTTGGCATGTGACAGTTTGAGTATAATATGCTGTGGAGTGGTTTCATTTTGGTTTATTTTGTTTGGAATTTGTTGAGCATCTTTGTATGTATATTCATACATTTCATTAAATTTGGGAAGATTTTAGCTATTATTTCTTTGCATATTCTCTCTGCACCCTTCTTTCTTTCTCCTCCTTCTGGGACTGTCACAACATATATATTGGTAAGCTTGATGGTGTCCCACATTCTCCTTGGGCTATATTCACTTTTCTTCATCCTTTCTTCATTCTTATCCTCAGATTAAATGATTTCAATAGTCTAATTTCCAAGTTCATTAACTCATTTTTCTCCCAGCTCCAATCTACTGTTGAATCCTTTTAGTTTTTTTTTTTTTTTTTTTTAAGATCATTAGTCTTTTACTATATTATTCTGAAAAGAAAAGAATTTTTAAAAAGTTTCTGGCATCTTGTTTGTCTTTCAAAAAATATTTTAAAATAAATATCCTGCCTGTTCCCCTTCACCAAATTTCCTTCCTTCCCCATCTTCTATCTCATCTTTGGCAGTAGACCCTCACCCCAGAGCTAAATAAATAAGATGCCTGTTTCAGAGCAGGCCCTGCTCACTACCAAATTCTGGCCACTTGTAATACTGCAAATGATTCTATGGCCTTCAGCTTACCTGAACCCTTCCCTCTGCCCCTATCCAGGCCCCATGCCAAGACAATTCCTAGCTTTGGGGTGGGCAATTATGGTGGGGTTTTTAGGCATTGGGGAGAGTGCATACTTGGTACCCTTTAATTTCCCTTGATTTCTCTCCTCTGGAATAGGCAAGAAGAGCCCAGAATTGCCCTCCAGACTAAAATAAATAGCAAAATAAATACCCCTTCTCCATTTCCTACACTCTCTCCCTAAGAGCTACCTCTCACTTCCTCTGACCCACCCCTTTTTCCTCCCTAGCCCTCCCCTCCTTCCCCATGCTTGGCCTCTGGCATGGCCTCTGCCCTCTCAGAAGGAGGGCCCACCATGCTCAATTGGGTGAGCCAAGGAGGGCCTCATTCCCACTCTCAAGCAAATCCTCCTATTCCCCCAAATTCCTGGAGGTGCAGCTGGCATCCTAATCCTGATAGGCCTTACAGACCCAGTGTCTAGGTGGCTCAGAGTGGAGGGTAGAGGTTCTCTCTGTCTTTCCCTCACCTGGTCTCTCTCTCTCTGGCAAGTCTCTCAGGAGAGAGAGCATTGCATGCCCCAGTGCAGGTGCCTTGGTCACCTATCCCCCAGATGACAGTGTACCAGAGGTCTGTGTCCTGCCAGTGGCAGGGTGGGGTGCTGGACTTGCTGGGTTCAGGTTCTCCAGTTGCCTGCTGGGGAGGATGGCCATGCTCTGCTTGCAGAGGCCTGGGGTCAGTCCAATTCCTTGATCTTCTCCCAAATTACCTCCAGCAGCCTGGGGTGGCAGAAGCAGCAGTGGTGGCAGCCAAGGGTGGGTCTGGATTAGGGCATCACTGGGCTGACTGCAGGGCCCGAGTGTGTGGATAGTGGCCTGCTGGACTCCAGAGGTGGAGGTGGAGTGCCCCAGGTGGTAGCCTCCCATGAAGACTGGGGCCAGGGAATGATGAATGAGGGGGAAGGGGCCTCCAAGTACACCTTCCCCAGGTTCTAGAGGGGAACCACTTCCAAGCATCCCAGGAAAGGGGATGGAGATGTGGCATTAAGACTTAGGGCCTGGGACATGGATTTGTGCAGATTGAAGGTGAGGGACTGAGCTCGGGCCAATTCTCTACAGCCAGTCTTAATAGGGTAAGATGTGCGTGGGTGGGCAGGGAGCACCTCCCTTGTGGTGGCAAGCCTGGTAGGCTGGCAGGACACAGACAGTGCTATGTAGCTCCCTCGGTGCTCCCCTCAGTGGTGGATCCTGGCTAGAGACCCTCAGCTCCCGGCTCCTCGCTGGGATTCCTGAAGCCACAGGGCCTCTCTCCTCACTCTCCATCTTGCCAGGATCATAGACCCTGCAGTGCCAGGCCCAGGCACCCTTCTCAGCTTTGTCCAGCTCCTTTGCCTTTCTCTTTCCATACAGGACCTACCTCTGCAGAGCCCAGCTTGCCCCAAACCTCATGGCACCCATCTCCTTGTCTTCCTCTGGTGTCCCCACATTTGTGATGACATAGGCACAAGAGATGCAGGCAAAGGCACCCCCATTGGCCCTTTCTTTCTGTAGCTGGATCTTGACCATGAGTGAGGGGCCCCCCACTCCACAGCCCTTATTCAGCACAACCCCAGCTTTAAGGCTCTCATAGGCAGGATGTCTCTTGAGCCCAGCTGCTGCAGCTGGGTAGGTCAAGAACAGGGCCAGGGAGCCTGCTGTAGGGTGTAGAAGGCTGTGGGAAGAGGCCAAGCAACTGCAGTAGTAGAGGACACTAGCTGCAGCCCCCATGGTCCAGCCATGGAGACTGCAATTCCTTAGCATGGGGAGCCTCGAGCTGGTGCACAGCCTCCTGTGAAGGACAGAAATTTCCTTCTCTATCGTTGGTCCTTAGAACCCAGGCACAGACCCGCCAGCAGGACATAGTGTATGCTCACCTTGACTGCTGAGTACACCATGGTGTAAGCCACAGCCTTGTCCTTTGGGGGCCCGGGGTGCAAGGTAGCCATGCCAGGTGAGTCTGCTGGCACCTTCACCGTCTTGGGACAGACAATGCTGTGGGAGTTGGGAGCTGGCCACCTGGGGTGGCAATGGTGTTGAGTGGTTCCTGGACGGGACTGATGGCCCCAGCAGCAGCAGGTTTGCAGCAGAAGCCTAACCAGTGGGGGAGGCATCTCCTGCTTCAGTGCAGGCACTTGGGGAGCTGAGGTGGAGCTGCTGGCTCCTTTTGGAATGGCAGAGGACCAGTAGCCTTGAGACCCCATTGCCAGGGGTTCAGGAAGCAGACTTGAATTGAGGGAAGTCCAGGAGAGGAGGATGGTGCTGAAGAAGGCTGGGGAAAGGTGGGACAATTTCATAAGGAGTGGACTTGGTGGGAATCCCATTCTTCTGGATCAGGAGGGTTGAAGTTGGGCAGTGGTGGGTGTGGGGCTGGAGGGCATGAGGCTGGTGTGGCAAGTAGGTCACCATCAGTGGGGGCCCTCATTGGCCCAGCCTTCTCCAGCCTCCTTGGGCAGTGGGTACTTCATCTCCTCATAGATGACCTCACTTCCTTCAGAGTCTGAGTGTTGGGCGGCTGGAGGCATTGGGCCCCCATTCCTAAGAGGAGGCCTACTCAGGCCCTTCCACTTCTTCCTTCTTCCCTGAAGACATCCCCTACTATCTTAATGTACACAAGCTCATCTTCCTGGGCATCCACATCAAGGTCCCCAGCTAAGTGGGGCCCCCAACCGAGGCGGTGAAGGGGCAGGTTCCCCCCAGAGGAGAGGGGGCCAGGTGGCAGAAGGAGACAGAGAACTGGGTGCTGGGGCTTCTCCTGGTCTTCTGCTGAGGGACCCTCCAGCTGGACTCCCGGCCCTTTGGGATAGGTTTCTGAAAACCTGCTTTCTTGCTGGGGGGCGTCTTGGCCTTGACCCTGCCATGCTGAGCTTGGTGCTGAGGTGTCTCCGGGGCTTGCCAGGGTCCTCCCCATGCCACTGTCCTCTGTGAGACCCCTGCCACTGTCCCTGGACCCAGATCCATCCTTCAGTCTGTCCATACTGCTCACCAAGGGGAAGGAAAAGGAAAGTGGAGCCATTACGCTGTGGCAGGGATGGGGGATGTGCTCCTGGAAGGC
>JAQZBX010094326.1:0-12038 GCA_029593785.1 Cabassous unicinctus | reverse complement strand
ATTTTTTTCTCAATGCCATTAGTAAGGACCACCAGAAACAGTTTTCATTGAACTGGTAATGCCAACAGTATACCTACACTGTCCTGCCTCAGGGGTATATCAACTCACCAGCCCTATGTCTTAATACAGTCTTCAGTGAAATTTATCATCTCTCCCTCCCACTAGACATCACATTGCTCCATTTTAGTGATGATATCACATTGAAAAGACCTAGTGAGCAAGAAGTAGCAAAGACACTAGACTTATTGGTAAGGCATTTGTGTGAGAGAGGATGGGAGATAATTCCAACTAAAATACAGGGTCCTTCCACCTAGGTGAAATTTCTAGGTGTCCAGTGGTGTGGGGCATGTCGAGATATCCCTTCTAAACTGAAGGATAAGCTGTTGCATCTGGTCCCTCCTATAATCAAAAAAAGAGGTGAAACACTTAGTTGGTGTCTTCAGATTTTGGACAACACATTTCTCAATGGGTGTACTACTTCAGCCCATTTACCAATTAACCAGAAAAGCTTATAGTTTTGATTGGGTGCCAGAGCAAGAGGAGGTTCTGTGACAGGTCCAGGCTGCTGTGCAAGCTGCACTACCACTTTGGCCATATGATCTAGCAGATCCAATGTTGCTGGAAGTTTCAGTAGCAAATAGAGGGCCTATCTGGAAACTTTGGCAGGCCCCTATAAGAGAATCGCAACACAGACCCTTAGGATTTTGGAGCAAAGCCCTGCCATTCTCTGCATATAACTACTCTGCTTTTGAGAAACAGCTTTGGCCTTTCACTGGGACTTAATAGAGACTGAATACTTAACCATGGGCCATCAAGGTACCATGACACCTGAGTGGCCTATCATGAACTGAGTATTGTCTGATCCACCAAACCATAAAGTTGGGCATGCACAGCAGCACTCAATAATAAAGTGTCTATATATCTGTGAGATAGGACTAAAGAGGGTCCTGAAGGAACAAGAAAGTTACATGAATATGTAGCCCAGATGCCGATGGTCACCACCTCTGCCATGTTACCTTCTCTTTCCCAGCCCACAGCTTTGGCCTCTTGGGGAGTCCCTTACAATTAGTTGACTGAGGAAGAGAAAACTCAGGCCTGGTTTACAGATGGTTTTACACGCTATGCAGGTACCACTCAAAAGTGGACAACTGTAGCACTGCAGCACTCTTCTGGGACATCACTGTAGGATAGTGGTGGGGGCAAATCTTCCCAGTGGGCAGTACTTCAAGCAGTGCACCTGGTTGTACATTTTGCTTGGAAAAAGAAGTGGCCAGAGGTGCATTTGTACACTGATTCTTAAGCTATTGTTAATGGTTTGGCTGGATGGTCAGGGACTTGGAAGGAACATGACTGGAAAATTTGTGAGAACAAGTTCTGGGGAAGACATATGTCGATAGAGCTTTCTGAGTGGGCAAAAAACATGATAATATTTTGCCTCACGTGAATGCTCACAAGAGGGTGACTTCAGTAGAGAGAGATTTGAATAATCAAGTGAAAAATATGACCTTCTCTGTGGCTAACCCTCAGCCTCTTTCCCCATCCACACCTGTCATTACCCAATGAGCTCAAGAAAAAAGTGGCCATGGAGGGAAGGAATGGAAGTTATGCATCAGCTCAGCAACATGGACTTCCCTGTACCAAGGCTGACTTGGCTACAGCCACTGCTGAGTGCCCAATCTGCCAGCAGCAGAGACCCACAATCAGCATCTGATATGGCACCATTCCCCAAGGTGATTGACCTGCTACCTGGTGGCAGGTTGACTACATTGGGCCACTTCCACATGGAATGGGCAGCAATCTCCTTTAAGTGGAATAAACACATACTCCTGATATGGGATTGAATTTTCTGCACTCAATGCTTCTTGCAAAACTACCATCCTTGGACTTACTGAATGTCTTCTCTTCTATCAAGGCCTTCCTCACAGCATTGCTTCTGATCAAGGAACCCATTACAGAGCAAATGATGTGCAGGAATGGGTACATGCCCATGGGATTTACTGGTCTTACTATGTTCCCCCTCACCCTGAAGGAGCTGGACTGATAGAACTGTGGAATGTCCTTTTGAAGATTCGATTATGGCACCAACTAGATGGCAATGCATTGCAGGGCTTGGACAATCTTCTCCAGGAGTCTGTGTATGCTGTAAATCAGCATCCAATCTATGGTGCTCTTTCTCACATAATCAGGATTCATGGGTCCAGGAACCAAGGGGTGGAAATGGGTGTGGCACCACTCACCAATAACCCTGTGACTCACTAGGAAACTGTTTGCTCCCTGTCCCTGCCACCCTAAGCTCTGCTAGTGTGCAGGTCTTAGTCCCAAAAGGAGGAGTGCTGCCACCAGGTAATACAACAATGAATCCATTGTACAGAAGTTAAGACTGTCATCTGGCCACTTTGGGCTTCTCTTACCTGTGAATCAACAAGCAAAGAAAGGAATTACTCTACTGACTGGGGTGATTGATCCTGACTGTCAAGGGGAAATAGGGCTGCATCGACATAATCAGGATAAAGAAAAGTTTACCTGGAATACATCAGATCCTCTATGGTGTCTCCTAGGACTTCCATGCCCTGTGATTAAAGTCAATGGAAAATTGCATCAACCCAATCTAATGGGTTGATTAGAATCTTCAGGAATCTTCAGGAATGAAAGTTTGGGCCACCCCACTAGGCAAAGAACCACAGCCAGCTGAAGTGCCTGCTGAAGGTAATGGGAACATGGAATGGGTACTGTTAGAAGGTAATGATTAGTGTGAACTTCATTCACATGACCAATTACAGAAATGAGGACTGTAATAGTCATGAATCTTTCTTCCTTTGTTTCACTATGATTTTGATTGTATATGTACAAAAAAGGAATTTCTTTGTTTTCTTTCCCAACCTTTTCCCTTTTCATATGACATGATGTATTAGTTTCATGTCATAATATTTAAGAATGTAAAGTTCAAGAGTGAATATTACCCAAGGACTTGCACCCTATTATGAGGGAATTAATGCATTTCTGGTTGTACAATGGAGATTTGAACATTGTTATTTGAAAATATATATATGCCTGTTATTGCTTTTACTTTGAGACTAAGCATGTTTTAAGGTAATGTGTATGCTTACCGAGTTGACAAGGGGTGAAATGTGATGGTTATGCTAATGTGTCAACTTGGTTTGGTCAAGCAATCACTGGGCTAATTGAAATACAAGGATATTTATGAGCTTTAGTCATCAATGATTGTGGCAGTTTGATATAGTTATGAATTCCAAAAATAGATATGGATTATGCTTGAAAACTGGTCTGTTCCTCTAGACATGATTAAGTTATGATTAGGGCTTTGATTGGGCCACATCAGTAGGGCGTTGAGACCCCATCCCTTGTGGGCAGGCACTCAAAGACAAACTACATGGCAGAGCAGAGGAGTTGGTTGGAGTTTTGAGTTACAGTTCTGATATGGAGTTTTAATACTGGAGCCCGGGGAATTAAGCACACCAAGGATCTACATCGTGAGGAAAGCGAGAAGGCCCTGGGAAGACAAATACACCATTTGCCTAATAGTCTACAGCAGGCCTTCTGGAGATAACACAGGGTGTGAGCAAGGAGAGAGGCAAGCCCCAGGAAGAGAGGAACCCAGGAAGCCTGAAGCCTTACAGACTTCGGCAGCCACCTTGCTCCAACATGTAGCAATAAACTTTGATGAGAGAGGTAACTTGTGCTTTACAGCCTGGTAAATGTAAGCTTCTATTCCAAATAAATACCCTTTATAAAAACCAACCGATTTCTGGTGTTTTGCATCAGCATCCCTTTTGGCTGACTAATACAGTGAATTTACTGCAAAGAAGGCTGATTAAATCTGTATTAACCAGGGAGATTGCCATCAGCAATGAGTGATGCTTTATCCAATCAGTTGAATGCCTTAAAAGGGAAAGTGATTTCAGCTTTCAGAGAGGATTTCCCAGCTAGTCTTTGGACAGCCAACATCTCCCAGAAACTCATCAAGGACCTTCATTGAACTTTCATCGGTGCCCTTAGTTTGCAGCCTACCTGCATATCCTGGAGTTGTGCACACCCACAGTCATGTGAGAGACTCTTATAAAATTTCATACTATTTTCAGGTACCTCCTGTTGATTCTCTTTCCCTAGAGAACCAGGACGAATAAAGGATCTAAGTCCTCTCTCAATTAGAGGCAGAATGTGCATCACCATCCCATTATGCTCAGTATTAGGAAATTAAAAATGGACTGAAGTAGACTTACTGGTATTCTACTATAGACTTATTGTGATTCTAGCAATGGAAGAAATGTTATCATTGGTATGGAGGCAGTGGCCACTGGAGGTTCTGAGGAGAGGGAGAGGGAAAAACAGGTGTAATATGGGGGCATTGTCGAGAATTGGGAATTGTCCTAAATGACATTGCAATGACAGATAAAAGTCATTTTATATAGCTTGTCATAACTTACAAAATTGTGCAGGAGATAGTGGAAACTACAATGTCAACTATAATCCAAGCTCAGTGGCAATGTTCCAAAATGTGTTCATCAATTGTAACAAATGTACCACACTAATTAATGAGGTTGTTAATGTGGGAAAATGAGTGAGGGGTAGGGAGCGGGGCATATGGGAATCCCCCATATTTTTTATGTAACATTTATGTAATCTAAGTAACTTTAAAAAATTTATAAAGTATATAGTGAAAAAATAAAAAATAAATAAGGAGAAGGAGGCATGCAGTGTAATCATATGAGCCTGAAATGCAAAGAAGTGGGAAAAAAAGGTTGTCTGAGAGACTGGAAGCATGACAAAGACTCCAGACTCCACCTGAAGGTGGAGGGAGATGAGGAAAGCATGAGAAAGAAAAACATTTTGCCAGCATCTTGAATGATTTCTTTCAATCTATTTTTTTATTTATTTTACAATTTCACAATAGAGGACTTTTTAACTGCTAAAAAAAGAAAGCCATTGATTATGCACTTTTCATAGATCATAGGGTATGTGAATATATCTCAATAAAACTGCTTCATAAACAAATAATTGTGCAAGAATACAAGAAATAACAGCTACATAAAGCAGGGGAAACAGAGAGAGTGAGATGTGAGGATTCTTTTCCTTCTCTCTTTTTTGTTTATTGTTATTATCATTATTGGAATAATGAAAATGCTTTAATAATGATTGAAGTGATGAACATAAAACTATGTGATTATACCAAATACCATTGAGTGTACACTTTGGGTAAATTGTTTGCCTTAAAATATGTATCTATAAAATTGAGTTCCTTATTATAAAAAACAAGAGAACTACAAATGTTGGAGAAGATGTGGAGGAAAGGGAACGCTAATCCACCGTTGGTGGGAATGTAGAATGGTGCAGCTACTGTGGAGGGCAGTCTGGTGGTTCCTCTGAAAACTAAATATAGAAATGCCATATGACCCAGCAATCCTACTGCTGGGTATATACCCAGAAGAACTGAAGCAGGGCATGAACAGATATATGCACCCCAGTGTTTTAAGCAGCATTATTCACTATTGCCAAAAGTTGGCAATGTCCATCAACAGAGGAATGGATAAGCAAACTCTGGTGTATACATACAATGGAATATTACTGAGCTATGAGAAGGAATGCAGAATTAAAACATGGGATAACATAGATGAATCTTGAAGACATTATATTGAATGAGGTAAGCCAGAAAATGAAGAACAAATATTACATGACCTCACTGTTAGGAAATAAGCAAATTGAGCAGACTCAAAGAGTTAGGGTGTGGAAGATAGAGTTTCAGGAGACAGAAAGGAGTAGGGGTTGGTGAGCTGATACCCATATGGGCAAAATCTACAATAAGTTGAAATGGTATAGTCTTCCAGTGGATGAGCATGACAGTGGTGAAGTGATGTGGTTGCGTTTGGTCATGCAGTTCTGTGAGGGGGAGTAGGTTGAGGGAATTGGTTTGGACTATCTGTGGAACTGAGTGGAAGGTTGAGGGAATGGGCTGGGAACTTTGGAGATTTGCAGGTCTGTGGTCAAATGTACAATGTTGGGAATGTTCTTTTGGCAAATATGGCAGGTGACAGTGACTGGTGTAGGGTGTTGGATGTGGAGGGCAGATACATGGGACAGGGCAAGCCTGGGCAGGCTTCTACAGAATATGTAAGTGTTCATTTTGTCAAACTTTGTTATGTTTGTGGCTGAAGAAGCACACAACAATCAAGAAATTATCAAACTCCAATCATGGGGAGTCCTGAACTGTTCTTAATTAGAGGGACACGAATCCTTCAAGAACATAGTCAATACTTAATAAAAGAAAATAGACTAATATGGAAAGCCCTCAATATTATTGCAGGTAAATATGAACCTTAAATTGAAACTTAGTTGTTACCATAGTTTTGAGGGAAGGTGGTGGAAGAATAGAATAGATGGAACATAGGGCAATAAAATTATCCAGCACAATCTTGTAATAATGAATACATGCCTCTTCAAATTACATCAAAACCTATAAATGTGTACAATTTAAAATGTAAACCATAATGTTAACCATTTACTATGGTTAGTAGCAAAACTCCAATATTTGTATATCAATTGTAACAAATGTACCATCTGCATGTAAAATGTTATTAATAAAGGGGAGCGGAATAATAGGAGGGTGTTGGGAATTTGGGAATCACCTATCTTCTCTGTTTGACTTTTCTGTATTCTAAAGCTTCTTCAAAGATAAAATAAAAAAAAGTTTAGACACTGGGGAAATATATGGATGAAAAATGTTGCTGTACGTAAAGGACAACAGAAATCACAATAATGAAAGACACAATGTCTAAATTCTTTTATCAGTAAAATTAAAAAAAATGTTTTTGTATTTTATTGATGATTTTAAAAATTATTATTTCATTTTCTTATTAATTTTATTTGACTATTTTGTTGGCTTCATTTTTAAAAAGGTATTGTATTACAGAAGTGTCACAACAGTGGCAAAGGAGAATCTTGGTGTGGTGTGTCAGTGATGGGGAGATGCATGGGAATAGATTCTCCTGGGACATGCTTCTAAGGCATGTAAATTAGTTCAAGTGTTCATTGGACATTGTCTTGGTGGGTTGAGAGACACACAATAAACAAAAGAATATTGAGCTCCCATCCTGGGGAGTTCTGCTATGTTCTCTAATAGGAAATCAAGAATCCCCTGAGGGCAAGGGCAGTGCCTGCTGAAGGAAGACAGATCATTATGCCGGGCCCATGATATTGATAATTATACTTATGAACCTTTTCATGTAAAATTGAATCTTAGCCTAATATTATGTACTGCCTAAAAATTACCTCCTGAAAGCCTGCTTGGTGCTTAAATATGGCCTCTCTCTAAGCCAAACTCAGTATATAAAAGTGCACTACATTTCCCCTGGCGTGGGACATGATACCACGGTACAGCCCCCCCTGGAACAGAGGGATTACTACCAAGCAGAAACTATCAATGCATCTGGAAAAGTCCTTGACAAATAGGAGGAAATGGTAAATACAAATTAATTTTTATGGCTACGTGATTTAAAAGTGAGTCAGGAGGTCATTCCAGAGTTTCTGTTTATGCAAGTCTCAGCAAGATCTCACTGACTGCCACAGTATACAGTGTTTTAAATAGTGCAGCTCCTGAGGGTTCTACAGACATCCATACTATAGAAACAGGACAGACAGCTCAGGATTTCAGCACTCTGTCAGGTGCCTTACTTTGTAATTTATGCTCCGTAGTGTAACAGTCTTAGACTCATTTATAGGTTCTCTATACATGGCTTTTCCACCACTCTTATTTGAACCTGTAAATAGCACTATACTTGATAAATATATGTACCAGAGACTTAAATCTCTGGGCCATACATTTGCCACTTGAGACCTGGATTTCAGCAGAGAAGCAATACTTACTCTCCAGTTCATTGGAATCAGCAAGGAAAACAAACTTGAGATGTTGATGGAAAATACCCAGTCCAAGGAACAGAGAGTGTCAAAGCTGCAAGCAAGATAAATCCATCCATCTGCCCCATGATATCTAAGATCTCTATCAATTAGAAGCAGTGTGGGCATCACCATCCCAAAATTCTCAATATTGAAGAATATAAAATGGACTCAGTAGAATTATTATTATTCTACTATAGACTTATTATTCTTCTAGCAATGGAAGAACTCTTAGCATTGTTATAGGCCACCATAGGTTCTGAGGGATGGAAAAGGGAAGAATAGATGTAATATGGGGTATTTTTGGGACATTGTAATTGTCCTGCATGACATTACAATGACAGATGCAGGTAATTGTGTATTTTGTCATAACTTACATAAGTTATGATAAATAAGTTGTGCAGGACATAGTGTAAACTCTAATGTAAACTCTAGTCCATGGTTAGCAGCAGTAGTTCAATATGGGTTCACCAATTGTAACAAATACTCCAAACTGATGAAGGATGTTGTTAATGTAGGTAAGTATGGGAGGAGGTGGAAGTGGGGCATATAGGAATCCCTTATATTTTTTATGTAACATTTATGTAATCTTAAGCTTCTTTAAAACTAAAGTTAATTAAAAAAAATTTCCCTGTCAGTCAACAATAAACTACTAACTTCCACCACTGAAGCATGCTTCTCTTCACAGTTCTTCTCACTCAAAACCACAAGACAAAAAAGTACCTAGACTTTAGCATGAAAAGGCAAGATTGTTGGAAAGCAAATCACTAAAGAAAAAAGAAAGTCAAAGTCTGGAAAAAGATATTCCATGCAAACAGTAATCAAAAAAAAGAAGGTTGAGTAGTTTTAATTCTTTCTAATGAAATAGACATTAAAAACAAAATTGATTTTAGAAACAAGGAAGGGCATTATATGTTAATAAAGGGGGCAATTCACTCACAAGACATGACAAATATAAATATATATATACCTATCCAGGATGCCTGATGATACATGATGAAAACATTGGCCAAATTGAGGGAGAAATTGATATCTATACAATAATAGTTGGATACTTCAATAGACCACTCTCAGCAACAGGCAGAACATCTGTGCAGAGGATCAATAAAGAAAAGAGAGCTTGAATAATATGATGAGTGGACTAACCCTAACAGATATATACAGAGCATTGCACCCCATATTAGCAGGATATACATTCTTCTCAAGTTTCCATGGCTCTTCTCTAGGATGAACAATATATTGGGTCACAAAGCAGATCTCAATAATTTAAACAAGATCAAAATTATACAAAGTACTTTCTCCAATCCTAAAGGAATAATGTTGGAAATAAAAAAGAGGCAGAAAAAGGGAATATTCACAAATACATGGAGATTAAACAATACAATTTTACATGATCAGTGGGTCAAAGAAGAAATTTTGAGTGAATCAATATCTTAAGATGAATGCAAACAAGAGCAAAATATATCAGGACATAAGAATTGCAGTGAAGGCAATACTGAGAGGGAAACGTACAGCCCTCAATGCTTACATTAAAAAAGAAGAAAGATCTAAAATCATTTACGTAACTACACGGATGGAGGAACTAGAAAAAGAACAGCAAAGTATTCCCAAAGCAAGTAGAAGAAATGAAATAACAAAAGTCTGACAGAAATAAATGAAATTAGGAAGCAAAAATAAATAAATAAAACAAGAAAGAATTAACAAAACTACTAGAAGATTAACAAAATCGACAAATGCTTAGCTAGACTGACAAAAAAAGATAGAAGATGCAAATAGATAAAACAAAAAATGAAAACGTGGGTATTATGGCTGACCCCAATTACAGAAATGTAAGAGATCATAAGAGGATACTAACATCAACTATATGCCACAAAACTAGACAAAGTAGAAAAAATGGAAAAATTCCTAGGAAAATACAAACAACTTACACAGACTCTAGAAGAAATAGAAGACCTCAACAAGCCAAACACAAGTAAAGAGATTGAAACAGTCATCAGACAACTTCCCAAAATCAAAAGGCCAGCACCAGATAGTTTCACAGGTGAGTTCTAACATGCATCCAAA
Source organism: Cabassous unicinctus (assembly GCA_029593785.1). NCBI lineage: Eukaryota > Metazoa > Chordata > Mammalia > Cingulata > Chlamyphoridae > Cabassous > Cabassous unicinctus. Next base: position 2,066 of record JAQZBX010094326.1, on the reverse strand, counting down.
GAAGAGTTAATACCACTATTACTCAAGCACTTCCAAAAATTTGAACAAGAAAAAACACTATCAAACTGGTTTATGAAACCAATATCATCCTAACACCAAAGCCAGGTAAAGATATTATGAAAGCAGAATGTTACAGATTCATTTCACTAATGAATACGGATACAAAAGTCCTCAACAAAATACTTGCTAATCGAATCCAACAATACATTAAAAGAATTATTCATCATGTTCAAATAGCTTTTATACCAGCTATGCAAAGGCAGTTTAGCACAAGAAAATCAATCTGTATAATATATCACATTAATAATTTGAAGGAGAAAAATCAGTTGATCCTATCCATTGACACAGAAAACGCATTTGATAAAATATAGCAGCCTTTCTTGAAAAAAGTAATACAAAAGAGGGCAATTGAAGAAAACTTTCTCAACATGTTAAAGGCCATATATGAAAAACACACAGTTAACCTTGTACTCAATGTTGAAAGACTTAAAGCTTTCCCATTGAAATCAGGGACAAGACAAGGTTTCCTAATGTCACCACTGTTGTTCAATGTAGTACTAGAGGTTCTAGTTAGAGCAATTGGGAAAGAAAAAGAAATAAAAAGCATCCAAATCTAAAAGGAAGATGTAAAACATTCACTATTCAGAGATGATATGAACCTGTACTTAGAAAGTACCAAAAATTCACAATAAAGCTGCTAAAGCTAACAAACAAATTGATGAGAGTGTCAGAATACACGATCAATATGCAAAAATCAGTGATGTTTATATAGACTAGTAATTTACAATCTGAGGAGCAAGTCAGGAAAAATTTCCATCTACAATAGTGATGGAAAGAATCAAATACTTAGGAATAAACTTAACCAAAGATGTTTATATATTGTATTCAGAAAACTGCAATGCATTGCTTAAAGAAATTTTGAAAGTCCTAAATAATTGGGAAACATTCCATGCTCAGTGATTGGAAGACTAAATATCAAGATGTCAATTCTATCCAAATTCATATACGCATTCAACGCTATCCTGATAATTCTGCAAGCATTTGTTTAAACAAATGGAAACCACGATTATCAAATTTATTTGGAAGGGTAAGATACCCTAAATAACAAAAAACATGTTAAAAAGGAAAGTAAAGTTGTAGATTCTCACTACCAGACTTTAAATCGTATTACCAAGCTACAGTGTTAAAAACAGAATGGTAATGGCATTAAGGTAGAAACATGGACCAATGGAACCGAATTGATGTCTCAGAAAGAGAGCCTCACATCTATGCTCAAGTGTATTTGACAAGCATGTCAAATCCAGTCAGCTGGGTAATAAGAGCCTATTCAACAAATAGTTCTGTGAGAACTAGATATACATAGCCAATAGAAAGAAAGAGTAGATTTTGCCCATATGGGCATTGATTCATACATTTCTTCTTCCATTCTGTCTCCTGTAAACCTATATTCCAAACTAACTCTGTGAGCCTGCTCAATGTGCTTAATTCTTATTAGAGAGTTCATGTAATAGCTGTCCTTCAATGTTGGCTTCCTTCATTCAACATAAGGTCTTCAAGATTCATCCAAGTTATTCCATGTGTCAATACTGCATTCTTCCTCACAGCTGAGTAATATTCCATTGTATGTATATACCAGAGTTGTCTTATCCATTCATCTGTTTATGGATGTATGGGTTGCTACCAAATTTTGGCAGTAGTGAATAATGCTTCGATGAATATTGGTGGGCATAAAGTGGTTCATGTCCCTTCTTTCAATACTTCTGGGTATATAACCAGAAGTGGAATTGCTGGATGATATGGCAGTTCTATACTGAGCTTCCAGGGGATCTCCCAAACTGTCCTCCACAATGGCTGCACCATTCTACATTCTCACCAGCAGTGCATAAACATTCCCATTCCTCCACAATATCTCAAACACTTGTAGGCCTCTGTTTTTTTTAATAGCCGCCAGTCTAACGTGTGTAAGATGATATCTCATTGTGGTTTTGATTTGCATTTCCCTAATACTAGTGATGTTAAGCATCTTTTCATGTGCTTTTTAGCAATTTGTATTTCTTCTTTGGAGA
>JAQZBX010094325.1:0-12041 GCA_029593785.1 Cabassous unicinctus | reverse complement strand
AAATTGTAAACTGTACTGTAAACCACTGAAAAATTTTAGTTGCTATATTTTGCTATCTGTATAACAGTTATAAAAATGATAACATCCATAAAAAAATAATAAAGGTTTTAATATAGGGTGGGGAAGGGGGAGGGAGATTGGGTATGTGGAAGTCTCTAGTATTCTGTGTGTGACTTTGCTGTGACCTAAAACTTCTTTGAAAATTAAATTGAAATTTGGGAGACACTGGGAAATGAGAGGGGGAAGGTGTCACGATACACTGGACATCCGATATTACAGTGATAAAAGGAGAAAAGAATAATTTATTTTAAAAAAAGGATTTTTTTTTGTTTTTGTTTTTTCCCATTTTTCAAATGTCCCAATCCGCTAATTATATTTTATTATTAGTTTAGTTTCCTTTTTTTTTCTTCTGAGTCTCCTTATACTTATCTCTTGCATTTAAAATTATCATTATTATTTCTTTTTCCTATTAATTGTATTTTGTTATTATATTGGCTTCATATTTAGACGGTACATATTTAGACTGTAAAGTTTAATAATTTTTGATGATATTTACCATGTCCTGTGTCCATAATATCCTCTAGGTTCATCCACGTTGTCATATCTTATATGACAATTTCATTTTTCTTACAGCTGAGTACTAGTCTTTTGTATGTGTATACCACATTTTGTTTATGCATTCATTGGTTGATGGACACTTGGTCTGGTTCCATATTTTAACAAATTGAATAATGTTGCTGTGTATATCGCTGTGCAAATGTGTGTTCATGTCCTTGTTTCAGTTCTTCTGAATATATATTACTAGTAGTAGTATTGCTGGATTATATGGCAGTTCTACATTCAAATTTGTGAGGTATTGCCAAACTGTCTTGCACAGAGGTTACACCATTACACATTCCCACTAAAAATGAAAGAGTATTCTTGTTTCTCCACATCCTTTCCAATACTTGTAGTTTTCCATTTTTTATTAATGGCCATTCTAAAAGGTGTGAAATGTTATCTCATTGTAGTTTTGATCAGCATTTCCCTACTAGCTAGTGGTCGTGAACTTTTTTCATGTGTTTTTTTGCCATTTATGTTTCCTCTTTAAAGAACTGTATATTCAACTCTTTTGCCCATTTTTAAACTGGGTTGCTTGTCTTTTTAACATTGAGTCACATGCTCTTTTTATATAGCATGGATATCAAACCATTGTTGGATATGTGGTTTCCAAATATTTTCTCCTATTGAGTAGGCTGCCTTTTTACCTTCTTGAAAATGTCTTTTTAACAGCAAAAGTGTTTAATTTTGAGGAAGTCTGATTTATCTTTTTTTTTTTTCAATGCTCATACTTTGGTTGTAAGATTTAGAAAACTACCACCTACCAAAATATCTTGAAGGCGTTTTCCTACATTTTTCTTCTGGGAATTTTATGGATGGAGCTTTTATATTTAGATCCTTGGTCAATTTGGAGTTAAGTTTTGTTTAATGTGTGAGATAAGGGTACTCTTTCTTTCTTTTGGATATGGATATATGGTTATCACAGCACCATTTGTTGAACAGACTATTCTGGCCCAGCTGGTTAGGATTCACAGCCTTGTCAAAAATCACCTGACCATAGTTTTGAGGGTCTATTTCTGAGTTCTTTATTTAGTTCCATTTGAAATTCTCTACCTGTATGCTCGAACCATGCTGTTTAAACTTCTGTAGCTTAAAAAAATATGCTTTCAAGTCAGAAAGTGAAAGTCTTCCAACTTCATTCTTCGTTTAAAAGACATGTTTGGCTATTTGGGGCCCTTAACTTTCCAAACAAATTTGATACTTGGCTTTACCATTTCTGCAAAAAGGGCTCTTGGATTTTTTTTTCTTGGGATTGTATTGAATCTGTAAATTAGTCCTAAGTTATTTTTGATGTATGATATTACAATTTTATTTTTTTAGAGTAATAAAGCAGCAGATTCTCTTTGTGAAATTGTATATACTCCCACATAAAATTACAGAGGAGTTTACTATTAATGTTTTAAAATTATTTTTTAAAATTATTTCTGTCACTTAGATGACAGAAATGTTACACAAAAGATATAGGGATTCCCATATGCTCCACTCCCCACACTTCCTAAACCTTCTCACATGAACAGCCTTCATTAGTGTGGCACATTCATTGCAATTGATAAATGCATCCTGGGGCTTGGCCATTAAGCATGGACCATAGTTCACATTTTAGTCTATACTCTCTCCCACACAGTTCTGCATATTATGTGATGATATAAAATGGCCTATATCTGTCATTGCAACATCACTTAGGACAATTCCAAAGTCCCAAAAAAGCCCCTGTATTACGACTGCTTTTCCCTTTCCTTGCCCCCAGAGCCTCCAGTGGCCACTGGTTCCATATCAATGTTATAATTTCTTCCATTGCTAGAATCACAGTATGTCTATAGTAAAATACCAGTAAGTCCACTCTAGTCCATATCTCTTCCCCCCATTCCTAAGGATTCTGGAATGGTGATGTCCACTCCACCTCCAATTGAAAGGGTGCTTTATATCCCATGGGGAAGATGGATAGGACTATCTTGCCCACAGCTGCAGACTCTCTCTATTTCCTGGGAGACAACTGTCCACCATCATCTCCTTGTCAGTTTTCCATGGTGAGTCCAATGAGCTATAGATTATGTGTTGCAACTCCACCAAGGTTCCAAGCCCATTTTGCACATGGATAGCCCAAAGACTTGAGTCTCTGGACATATACCTTCAAAGCTGAGCACCAAGTTTAGGTTTAAATAGAAGGGACAGATGAGCCATGTGCAGGGAAGTCATAATTGAGTCCAACTATGTCACTCTCAAGAACACAAACTCCAAAGTAGGGCCCACTGGCAAGGCACCAAACTATGGAGCTCTCTACCCTGATCATAGAAACTGGGTGTCTCCAGAGCCCTCAGGAGTCCCACTATTTGGGGTAGCATCCACTTTGGAAGTGTGTGGGATCCTGCTGAGATGTACATAAGCTTTACCTCTGGGATGACCTCCCATTCACTTTGAAGTCTCTTAGCTATATAAACTCTTTTGTCTTTATCTTTTCACCTTTTATTCAAGATCTTTTTCCTGTTGCATTGCTAGTTGGTGCTTGGTAGCAATTCCTTGGTTCCAGGGAGGCTTATCCCTGGCACTCTTGTCCCATGCTACAAGGAAGGTAATGCATTCACATGCTGTTTGGCTTAGAAAGAGGCCACATTTGAGCAACAAGGAGGCTTTCAGAAAGCAACTCTTAGGCACCCCATAACAATAGGCTAAGTTTCTTTTTCAAGAGCAAAGGCTCATAAGCCTAGTCATCACTATCAAAGGTTCATCAGTGGATCATCCTCCTTCTCCATTCACTGACCCTGCACTAGGGGGCTGTTGCTGCTCCCTTAAAGAATGTGACAGAGCTCTCCAGGATGGGAATTAGGTAGTCTCTCAGTTATTGTGTGAGTTTCCACCCACAGTGACAATGTTCCAAGAACATTTGAACATTTTTACGTACCTTATATGTATGTTCAGTTGAACTTCCTCCCATGCATGCCCCCATCACTGACACCCCACACAAATGATCCTCCCCTGCCCCAACTGCAACCTTTCTGTGATCCAAAGCTTCTTCAAAAATGAAACCATTACAATAGCCTAATACAATTAATGGGAAAATGAAACAGTAATGATAAGTTTAAATATAAGTAATAAAATATATAAAAATTTTTAAAAAACTAAAAATGAATTAAATTAAAAGATTGGGCTATTAAAAAAAAGAAATATATTTTTAAAAATTTTTTTCACATTTTACCTTTCATCACCACAATATCTGGTGTCCTGTCTGTACCATGGCACTTTCCCCAACTCATTCCCCAGTGTCTCACTATTTTTCATTTTGTTTTCAAAGAAGTTTTAGGTAACCACAAAGTCACACACAGAATACAGGAGACTCTCATATACCCAACATCTTCCCCCATTCCTCCCCCCATATTAATACCTTTTTATATGTTGATGGTACCTTTGTTATAACTGATATACAACTAGTCAAACATAGTTTCTAAACATGACCAATGGTTTCCATTATGCTTTACATTTTAGACTGTATATTTTTATAAATTTTGATATTTACCATATCCTGTGTTCATCATTAAAAGATCATATTGAACACTTCCACTGCCCACTAAATACACACTGTTCAGTCTATTCTATTCCTCCCTCCCCCTCCCCTTGGGGCCCATGGTGAAACCCTGGCCTCACTCCTTGGATGAAAAGATTCATAGTTAGATGCAACAAGACTGAGGTCTTGACACACTGGTTTGTCCTCCCCTATTAGGAACCACACATGCTCCTGAGAGTCTCACTCCTGTCTATTTGTGAGCAAATTGGTCCTCCCTATTATGGGAGTCCAAACCCTTCCCACTCATTATATGGGACTCCACCCACTGATACAACACATTATGAAGCCTGTTCCAGGTGCACCCTATCCTGAATGCCCATCAATCCAACACCCTAAAGCAGTAACTGTTCTGTGTCATATTGCCCTAAAAACATTTCACACATTGTACTTTCAACCACAGACCTGCAAATCCCCAGTGTTCACCTGGACCCTCTCCCAACCCATCCCACAGTACCCTGGAACTTACATTCCCCACTTCCCAATCTACACACCTGTCACCCCTGCACACCCATCCCACTAATATCACTGTGCTCCTGTCATATCCCTTCAATATGCACCTGCACAGTTTCAACTTACTATATATTACATCTGTATGGGTGCTGGCTCACAACCTTCTTCTCCCTTTCTATTTCTTGTAAACCTATCTTCCAGACAATAGATCTTTCAATCTGCTCAATTTGCTTAATTCATATCAGTGAGGTCATGTATAGCTCATCCTTCAATGACTGGCTTGCTTCACTCCACATAGGTTTTCAAGATTCTTGTGTGTTAGCATATTATTCCTTCTTACAGCTGAGTAATATTCCATTGCATGTATGTACCATGTTTTGTTCATCCATTCATCTGTTTGATGGGTACCTGAGTTGATTCCAACTTGTGGCAATAAAGTGAATAATGCCACTATGAACAATGGTGTTCATATATCTCTTTGTGTCTTTGCTTTCAATTCTCTTGGATATATACCCAGCAGTGGAATTGCAGGATCATATGGAAGTATAAGTTAGTTTTTTGAGGAACCGCCAAACTGTCCTCTAAAATGGCTGAACCATTCTGTGTTCCCACCAACAATGGAAGAAGGTTCTCATTCCTCAACATCCTCTCCAAAACTTGCAGTCCATTGTTTTTAAATAGCTACCATTCTAATGGGTGTAAGATGGTATCTCCTTGCAGTTTTGATTTGCATTTCCCTAATACCTAGTGATGTTGAGCATCTTTTCATGTGCTTTTTAGCCATTTGTATTTCTTCTTTGGAGAAGTGTCTTTTCAGGTCACTTGCCCATTTTTTAAATGGGTTCTTTGTCTTTTTATTTTTGAGGTGTAGGATTTCTTTATATATGCAGGCTATTAGGCTCCTATCAAATATATGGTTGCCAAATAGTTTCTTCCATTGGATAGGCTGTCCTTTTAATTTCTTGATGATGTCCTTTGAGGTGCAAAAGTTTTTAATTTTGAAGGGATCCCATTTACCTACTTTTTTTTGCTGCTCATGCTTTGGGTGTGAAGTTCATGAAACCATTTCCTATTACAAGTTCCTGTAGATACTTCCCCACACTATCTCCCAAGGTCTTTATGTTCTTGGCTCTTATATTTAGATATTTGATCCATTTTGTGTTCATTTTTGTATAAAATGTGAGATGGTGTTCCTCTCCCATTCTTTTGTATATGGATATCCTGTTCTACAAGCTCCACTGAGTTCCTTTGGTCAGTATGTCTATCTTGTGCCAATACCATGCAGGTTTGACCACTGTAGCTTTGTAGTTTGTTTTAAAGTCAGGTAGTGTGATACCTCCAATTTCATTTTACTTTTTCAATATGTCTTTGGAGGTTTGGGGCCTCTTACTTTTCCAAATAAATTTGTAGTTAGTTTTTCTGATTAATTTAAAAATGTTGTGTTGATTTTTATTGAGATTGCTTAAATCTGTCCATTATTTTGGGTAGGATAGACAACTTAATGATGTTTAGTCTTCCTATCCATGAACAGGAAATATTCTTCCATTCATTTAAGTCTTCTTTGATTTCTTTTAATAGTTTTCTGTATAAGTCCTTTACATCTCTACTTAAATTTATTCCTAAGTATTTGATTCTTTTAGTTACTCTACTAAATTGTATTTTTTTCCTTGATTTCCTCCTCTGATTGCCCATTATTGGTGTACAGAAATGCTAGTGATTTTTGGGCTTTCATCTTATAGCCTGCAACTTTACTGAATTCATTTTTAAGTTCTAGAAGTTTTGTTGTCATTTTCAGGGTTTTCTACATATAGGATCATGTTGTCTGTATTCAGTGAAGTTTTTAATTCTTCCTTTCAATTTTGGATGCATTTTATATCTTTTTTTTTTGCCTCGGTGCTTGAGTAAGTACTTCTAACTCATTGTTATATAAGAGTGGTGATAGTGGGCATCCTTGCCTTGTTCCCATTCTTAGAGCGAATGTTTTAGAATTTCACAATTGAAGATGATGTTAGCTGCTGGTTTTTTCATATATACCCTTTATCATGTTCAGAAAGTTTCCTTCTCTTCCTATCTTTTGCAGTGCTTTTAATCAGGAAAGGATGCTGTAGTTTATTGAATGCTTTTTCTGCATCTATAGAGATGATCATGTGATTTTTTTTCTTTCAATCTGTTTATGTGGTGTGTTACATTGATTGATTTTCTAATGTTGAAACATCCTTGCCTACCTGGGATGAAACCCAGTTGGTCATACAGTATAATTCATTTGATGTGTTGTTGAATATGATTAGGAAGTACCTTGCTGAGGATTTTAACATGTAGGTTCATTAGAGAGATTGGTCTGCAATTTTATGTTCTCGTGGCATCTTAGTTTGGCTTTGGTATTAGGGTAATATTGGCATCATAGAATGAGATAAGCAATTTCCCATCTACTTCTATTTTTTGGAATAGCTTAAGCAGGATTGGTGTTAATCCTTTCCTGACTGTTTGGTAGAATTCACCTGTGAAGCCATCTGGTCCTGGGCTCTTCTTAGTTGGGAGGTTTTTGATGATTGAGTTTATCTCTTCACTTGTAATTGAATTGTTGAGTTCAATTTCTTCTTTTGTCAATGTAAACTACTTTTGAGTTTCTAGGAATGTGTCCATTTCCTATAAATTATCATTCTTGTTGGTATATAATTTTTCAAACTAACCTGTTATGATAGTCTTTATTTCTATGTTGTCATTGATGATATCCCTTCTTCATTTCTTATTTTGAGTATTTGCATCTCCTCTAATTTTTTCTTTGTTATTCTGACTAAGTGTTTGTCAATCTCATTGATCCACTCAAAGAACTAGCTATTGATGCTGTTTATTTTTTCTAGTGGTGTCTTCTTTTCTATTTCATTTAATTCTATTCTAATCTTTATTATTTCCTTCTTTCTACTTCCTTCGGGATTAGTATGTTGTTGTTTTTGCAATTTCACCAAATATTCAGTTAAGTCTTCAATTTTAGCTCTTTCTCTTTTTTGATATATGCATTTATGGCTATGAATTTCCCTCTCAGTACAGATTTGTCTGCATCCTTTCAGTTTTGATATGTTGTGTTTTCATTTTCATTTGTTTCAAGGTACTTACTGAGTTCTTTTGAGATTTCTTCCTAGGCCCACTCTTTGTCTAAGAGTGTGTTGTTTAACTTCCATACCTTTGTGCCTTATCTGTTTCTCTGGCACTTACTGATTTCAAATTTCATTCTTCTGTGGTCTGAGAAATTACTTTGTATATTCATATCTTTCTGAATTCATTGCCTAATATGGCCTAATATGTGGTCTATCTTCGAGTGTGATGCATGTGCAGTCAAAAAGAATGTATATCCTGTGGTATTTAGGTGTAGTGTTCTGTATATGTCTATTAAGTCCAGATCCTGTAATATATTAACCAAAGTCTTTGTTTCTTTATTAAGTCTTTGTTGAGACATTCTGTCTAATGATGATAAGGGTGTATTAAATTTCCCAACTATAATTGTAGGGGTTTATATTTCTCAACTTAGCATTTCCCGTGTTTGCCTCATGTATTTTGAGGTCTCCCTGTTAGGTGTGTAAAAATGTTTATGATTGTTCCTTTTTCTTGAAAGATTACCTCTTTCATTAATATATAGAGTCTAACTTTTTCTCTTACAATAGTTTTGCATTTGAAGTCTATTTTGTACAATATTAGTATAACTACTCCTGCCCTATTTTGGTTATTGATTACTTGTAAGATTGTTTTCCAACAATTCACTTTCAGCCTCCTTGAATCCCTGGGTCTAAGATGGGTTTCTTGTAGACAACATATAGATGGATCATATTTCCTAATCCATTCTGCCAATCTGTGTCTCTTGACTGGTGAGTTTAATCCATTAACATTCAGTGTTATTACTCTCATGAATTCCTTACATTAGCCATTTTTTCTTTGGGTTTATGTATGTCATATGTTGTTTGTATTTCTGTTTTGGTCTTTTTAGTTGTTATTAAACTCTCCTCCAGCTCGCTCTCTCTCCTGTTTTTTTCCATTCAACCTGCAGAGCTCCCTTTAATATTTCTTGAAGGGCTGGTTTCTTATTGGCATACTCTCTTAATTTCTGTTAATCTGTGAATATTTTGAACTCTCCATCATTTTTGAATGACAGCTTTGTTGGATAAAGAATTCTTGGCTGGAAATTTTTTTCTTTCAGTGCCTTAACTATGTCATACCATTGCCTTCTTACCTCCATGGTTTCAGATGAGAAATCAGCACAATATTCTTGAGCTTCCCTTGTGTGTGATGGTTCTCTTTCCTCTTGCTGCTTTTAGTATTTCTTCTTTGTCTTGAACTTTGGAAAATTGGCAAATATATGCTTTGGAGTAGACCTGATGGGATTCATACTGTTTGGGGTGCACTGCCCTTCCTGGAATTGTACATCAATCTCCCTAACTAGGGTTGGGAAGTTTTCAGCCATTATTTCCTCCAACACTCTTTTTGTCCCTTTTTCCTTCTCTTCTCCCTCTGGGATGCCTATAATGCATATATTTGTGCATTTTGTGTTGTCCTTCAAATTCTTAAGTCCTTGCTTGATTATTTTCTATTTTTTATCTATCTGTTCTATTATCTGTTTGATTTCAGATGTACTGTCTTCCACATCACTAATTCTTTCCTCCACCACTTCAAATCTACTGTTATGTTCCTCTAGGGTTTTTATGATTTCTTGGATTGTGCCATTCATCCCCATCATATCTGTTATCTTTTTATGTATGTTTACAATTTCTTCAGTATGTTCTCCCATTGTCTTCTTAATATCCTTAATCACTTCCTTCAAATTCATTAAGTTGATTAATGGTATTTGTTTGGACAGCTTTGATTAGTTGTTCAATGTTCTGCACCTCTTCCTGGTTTTTAGTTTGTTCATTGGAATGAGCCATGTCTTCCTATTTCTTAGTATGTTTTGCAATGTTTTGTTGCCCTGTGGTCATCTTTTTATCTTGAAGTGTTTATTTAGTTGATTAACTTGTCTTTACTCTATGGGTTCATTTAATTGCTTTTTGTGTGTGTGTATTGCTTTCTCTTTGACCATTTGTTCTTATTCTATTTCATTGCTGTTGTCTATGTTATAATTACTTGTTTTGGCTTCTTTGTGTCTCTGACCCTCGCTCTTCTGGGAGTTGGTAAACAGTGTCCTGGTTTGCTGTGCCCCAAAGCATGTCCCCATGGCAGTCTCTTGCTTTTTCTTTGTTGTTTTTGTGAGGGCTAAGATTTATATGTCTAGCCCATTGTGCATATTCCCACAATCCTCACTATTAACCTTTTGAAATATATATGTTCATGTACACTAGTTAGCTGCCTTATATTCTAGTATGCAACTTCTGTCATTAATTAGCATCTCTAGGGAATTAAAATCAAGTAGTTTCTACTTATACTGTTATGATTCTTCTCCGTCTCAGACCTTGTTGTTAGGTTCCACATTGACCACTCCTGGCACTTGCTTATACAAGATAGCTGTTCTTCTCTTCTTTGTGTTCTACCTATGTTCACATTCCCATAAAAACCAAATATAATCTCTGCAATCCACACTCTTGCTTGACAAATCTCTACATCTCCACACATATAAAGTTTTAGAGGCATAGACACCATGTCCACCATAACCTTTGGTTCTACAACTCATGAGTTTCATTGAGCCCCACCTTCTTGATGTGCTCACCATGGGCCCTGCCAAACATGTCACTGCTCTCACTCCTTTCACCTATGAGTACTAATAAACTTTTGTTCACACACCTGTACTGTTACTTACCATTGCCACATATGATTATGTACAAAAAGATCCCTAAAACTTAGCATCTTATATAAAAGCAAGTTTTATATGAAAAGTGGAGTGAAATGAAAATAATTTACACTCACTAAAAAACCCATAAACCTACCCCTTTGATTGCTAAACCTCATCTACAGCCTCTCTTTCTTGAGGAAAATTTCCTTGATCCCAGATTAATTTATGTTTCCTTTGTCCCTGCACAATTGCAAGTAAAATTATCCTGGTTTAAATGATGGTTTGCTGACAACAAAGTGACCTCCTAAAGGTACAGCCATTTATTTATTATTTGAAAACTGAATCCCTAGCACAATTCCAGGTATATTATTAAATACTAAAAATGTGCTTGGTAAAAAATATATTCAAATAGTCAATGCAAGCCTCATAAATTATTATATGAGGTAAAATTCTGACTAAATGCAAAAGTATGTAAAATCATGTATACTGGGCTTTTTACTTTCATGAGTCTCCCCTATTTGGCCTTTGTTGTTCTTAAGCACAAACAGACTTCAAAATGCCTTGGCTTTCTGGAGAAATTCACCCCAGGAGTAGCATCTCTCACAGCCATTCAGTGCAACAGAATCCAGAATTCCACTTTCCCTGACCATCAAATTAAACACAAATTATTGATAATAAGGAAATACTTTAAAAAATGAAATGCTGTAAAATATAAGGCTGGTGTCCTTCAAAAAACCTCAAATGGGTTCAATTATTTTATTATATATAAAAAAAGTAAAGTGTTCCATCAGAATCTGCCTTTTAAAAAAAGCAACCTCAGGGTAATTGGATAATAAGGGAAAGGAGTACCTTAACCAATAAGAGATTATGGTAAATTAGGTGGGGTGAAATATGGAAATTCATGTCAACAACTCTGATGAGTTGCTGACATTTCATGGACTTTAATCATCAGTTAGTTGATTGCATAAATGGCTGATTGTAATTACAATCAACCAAGGAGATTGCCATTAGCAAAGAGTGATGTCTTATCCAATCAGTTGAAGACTTTTAAAAAGGAAATTCCCTCTCAGCATTCAGAGAGAGAATTTCCAGCTCCATTTAGGACAGCCAACATCTGCAAAGTCATAGGACCTTCATTAGAGCCCCTGATTTGCAGCCTGCCCTGTAGAATTTGGAATTGTGCATCCCCATGGCCACATGAGAGAATTTTATAAAATCTCATGCTATTTGCAGATATCTCCTGTCAGTTCTGCTTCCCTAGAGAACCCTAATACAGGTGATGCTAAGGGGACAAACTAAATGAACCCAATACATTTTCCCTCACCCCAAAGAATTGTGGCATGCAAACAGTACAAACACCTGGGAGGACACAAGGAAAATAGTGCTAAAATTAAGGAATTACAAATGTTAGGAATAATAATAATTACACATAGTCCCTTCTACAGTCCTGTATGGCTGGTATGAAAACTTTATAGAATGTGGAACATGACAGTAAATTATCATGAATTAAATAAAATAACAACACCATTGTATGCAGTCACCCTATACCTTGATATTTTATTGCAAGAAATTATTACCCAGTTATATCACTATCACTTTGATTTAGATCTTGCTAATGTTATATTTATTTATTTATTTATTTATTTATTTATTTATTTATTTTCTTATATATTTTAAAAG
>JAQZBX010094324.1:0-12041 GCA_029593785.1 Cabassous unicinctus | reverse complement strand
TTTTTTTTTTGGTCCAGCAACAGCTGTGTCAGAAAAGGAACAGATGAGAGACTTAGATATAGATTAGGAACGGTTAGAGGAATTAGTGTGATTAAAAGCTTTTATACCTAATGTGCCTAGAGGCACAAATGCTCTAAAACTCCTAGCACCAAAGAAAAGGTAGCATATAGGAAAAGCAGGAAAATGTGTGCAGCCCAGAGAGGGCAATTTCAGAGTACTATTTTCCTTATCTCCAGAATACCAGGGCAGAAAAGTTAATCAGTGTAAAACGAGACAATTAAAGGTGATAAATAGGCTATACTACTGTATCCTTTGTCTTTTAATTATTGGCCTTTTGGTGTTTTCAAGGATTAATTACATAGAATACAGGCAATTAGATATTTAGGTTAATTACAGTTGTGATATTTAATATAGTTTATTTAAATTTAAGTTAACCTCTATTTTTTTTTTTCAAAAACCCAAGAATGGAAAAAGTTGCAATTTTCTGAACCATTTCAGGAGTCAATATGGCATACAATTAGAGGAGAAATAAGCGGGATCAAGGCTTTTAGCCATATCTGAGTTGTTGCAAACACCAAGGAAAGGAGGAGATAAAAGGGGAAGATGATGACCAAGACAGAAAAGGAGACAGGCATTTTAATTGGGCTCTTCTCTGCCTCTCCCTTTCTGTGCACACACATAATTATACTTGAAATTTTTAGCACACTTGGTGATAATTTAGTTTGATTTTCCCCACTATATAATTTTGAGTGCAAACACAAATAACTTGAGTGTTTACTTTGTCATTACATAGTAATATTTGTAAACTTATTCATTTAAATCAATATATTAAATATTATATTAAGGTACCTTTGTCATTAACTTAATAATTAACTTCAATTACATCAACTTTTTTGAGAGACTAGGAAAAACCCTTTTTGCAATGCTGAAAATTCAGTAATTTGGAAAGAAGTCTTTATTTTTTTCCAGAGATACTTTTCTCACAGGTCCAATTTTTTTTTTCAAATGTTCAACTTGACACTATGGAACTTAAAATAAAAATAAGGCATTCTCTGAATCCTAAATTTGATGCATATTGAGGGAATTTAAGCTTAAATATGCAAAGGTATTTTTAAAAAGAGCTAAACAATTCAAAGACTTAAAAGACTAATGCTTGATTAATTACTAACTCAAAGCTACAGATAATAACTATAACAGTTAAGCTGAAAATATAATTCCTTCTAGCTAGTAAAAACCATTAATTTAGTAAGATGTAAGATGGAAATAGAGCATTGGATACATTTTAGAAAACCCAAGAAAAGTAGAAAAATGAATTGATGAGTAAAGTGTTAGATATAGGAAAGGCAAAAGTGTTCAGAGGATGATTAGTTAATCCATCTGTGAAAAGCACATCTCTGAAAATAATAGCTACACTAAGAAGTGACTGCAAATGTAGACCAATGAAAAAAGTGAATCTGGATGCCAGGGAAAAGAATTGGATGGAAAGTGAAATGGAGGAATTTTGGCTCCTAAGACATCATTTGAAATCCATGTCATGACAGTTACTAGTTATGAGGTCTTGCAAAATTTATAATTCTAAGGCTATGTTTCGTTAAAAATAAATTAGAAAGGCTTGGAGCTTGGTTCATTGGAAGCTTAAGGATGAGTCAAGGAATGATCACAAATGCTTGATTTGTGCTACTTGCTGCGTTCTGTCTTGCCTCAGGATCTTTGCCCATGCTGTCCACTCTGTGTCATTGTTGCCTCGGTTCTTTGCACAACTGGCTTCCTTTCAGTTTTCAATGAATAACTTAAATATTGCCTTCACAGAGAGGCATGCCCTCAATACTCATCATTTAATGTCAATTGTTTCACTTTATGTCACACTTATGAAATGAGTAATTGTATATCTGCTTATTTGTTCATTTCCGTATCTTCAGCTAGACTGTAAGATTCTTGACAGCATGAACCATACTCTTTGTGATCACCATTTTTACTGTAGCATCAACAAAACAATTTGAGACATAGATATCTGACACATCAATATTGGTTGAAGAAATGCATTCAAGTTGTGTATAATTTTAGGTATCACTCTTATTTGTAGATAATAAAATACATTGTTTTGTGCTTTTTGAGCAACAGAAAGCAGGGATAGAAATCTCACCAAATAAATTATTATGTGTCTAATATTGTGCAAATATACTTTATACGAATAAACTCATCCTGACACCAAACTAGGATATGCATCCATGGAAAAACAGGACCAAGTACTCAGGCAATTACAGTTGGACTCAAATTCATAGAGGGAGGTAACCTTTACCTTGAAACAATCCAAGACCTCTATTCACATGATCTTGAAGAGCACTTACATCACCACATCTTCACTGTCACAGTCACCAAATCACAGGCATCACCTGTGAAAAGAGCCCAGGTAAGCTGGCAGAATACCAGAATATGTAGAGGGAAACAACACTTGATGGAGATTTTTAGTTTCTTTCTTTTTTTTTTAATTGGGAAGATTAGCACCTTTTTTCTGTCCACTTTCTCTGCAAGAAATATTATGAACTGGAGTAGCAAATATTTGAGGGTATCTAAGAAAGCCTCTTAGAAAGGTGAAAGGACAAAAAGAGTGTGGTGGCAAGGAGCTACGTACCACAGAAAAACATGTCTCTAAACTTACCGCATTCCTGTGGGTGTGAAACTATTGTAAATAGAACTTTTAAATGAAGTTATTTCAATTAAGGTATGACCTAAATGAATCAGGATAGATCTTAATCCTATTACTGAAGACATTTTAGGGAAAACCACAAAGAAAACAGCAAGAAGAAGCAGTCAGAACCGGAAAGTCAAGGGAACCTAGAAGAGAAGGGAGAAGCCAGGAGAGGCTGCCATTGGCATGTGACAGAAAAGCCAGGGACCAAGGATCTCAGCAGCCAGCCGCAGATTGCCAAAGTCTTCTGGGGGAAACCGTCATCTTGATGATGCATTGATGACACCTTGATTTTTTATTTCTCCTGGCCTCAAAACTATGAACCAATGAATTCCCATTGTTTAAGCCAACTCATTGCATGGTATTTGCTTTAGCAACAAGGAAACTGAAATAAAGAGCTAATCACTAAATTATTATTCTGCCATTAATATGGCAGTCTGACTCTCCCAATGGAATATAGGCTTTGTGAAAACAAAGACTGTATTTTTCATTTCTGTAGTCCCAGCATCTAGTTCTGTGCTTGTTATCTAGATGGTTTAAAACCAAATTAAGCAAGCAAACGAAAAACATTATGTTAACAATCAGTGTTATGAGTACATGGAAAAGATAAGAAGACTTGCTTACTAAGGTAATAGAATATAATAAAAGGCTTAATAATAAAACCAGTCTAATAATGATGTGAGGTACATAGGAATTCAAGACAGACACCAATAATACCTAAATATTGAAGAAATAGTGTGAAGCAATGCCTATTTAAAATGGATATTAAAATATTTTTAGTACAATTAATAAGATAATAAAAACTGCAGTAAATTTGAGCTTGGAAACATTCACGATACCATGCTAGGCATTTTACAAACTTTATTCATTTATTACTTTAGGATGCATCAGTATCCTTGGGTTGTTAAATCAGGTTACTGAGCTCCACCCCAGCAATTCTGATTCATGGGATTGGGATGGGGCCCTGGAATTTGCATTTCTCTCAAGGAAAGCACATTTGAAAGCCACTGGTCAATATAAATTGTGATTTAAAAAAATAGCCCCTTTAAGATAAACTTAAGAACAAAAATTACTTTTTCCCATTAAGTATGAAAATTTTAAGACTGCTAAAATTTTTCAAACTGCTCAATCTTATTTGATATTACTCATTTTGCTCAATATGAAATATATATTTCCTTATTTTGAGTCTATTAATATTATAAACTTAAATGCAAATATCTATCATTGATTATTAGATTTACAGTTTTCTTGAGAGATTTGTTTTCCCTTTGATAATGTGTTCTATTTATTATTCTTTGATTTAATTCTTAGAGTGATATTAGTCCCTCTATTTATAACCTCCCCATCCATACTTGGAATAGGAGGAATTTCTATAATGCAAATTGTGTGGAAACAACTTTGTTCCTCTGCATTTTGACTAACTATATCTATCACTAGTTACTTACGTAAAGAGATTTTCTTCTGACAAGAGGGCAGTTTATTTATTTTTCCATCATATACCATCAAAGAAGCTAAAACAAGGTTTTTCTTGGAGGCATTAATGTTTATGCTCAGTAATTTGAATTCAGCATTAAAAATAAATATATTATATATTTCTAAATTAACTATAAATATCTTTTCTAGTAAATTTAAAGTACAGTATTGCCTAGACAGATTATGATATATAAGCTATTGAAAAGTATTTTTGGAATAAATAATTCTATTTTACTTCTTTTTTACATCCTTGAAGCTAAAAATTTATGAAGAATTTTAAAATTATTTAGTGTTAATTAGATGCTTATGATTTATATTTTGATCATAAAATTATTAACAATGTTTTTTAATATTTACAGGTTAATTTTAATTCAAGAGAACTCTAGATGTATAGTCCAAGATTAAAATAATATCCTGGAATACAGATTTTATGTTTGTTTCTCTATAAGTGAAAGGTAAACATACAATAGTGTTTATGATTTAAAATAAATAATTTACATGTAATACAGTAGTCTACGTCCACATGGAAACCAACAAAGACATTGAATGGAATGCATCCCAGACAGAAATAGTCATATTGCCTTGAACATTGTGTTATCAGATATTGAGAAGTACTTTCTGGACACTGGTCTCCACCTTAGACCTGATTCAATCTTTACCTAAGTTCATGGAAACATCTCGACTACAACTCTACATCCCTTCTAAACTATTTTTAACTTCATGTAAGCAAATATACCTAAGAAATAACAGCATAACTTGGGAAGGCCATTCTCATATTTTTTTTAAAGCAGGCAGTTGTGCTCATCTACGTTATTTACATCCCTAAAGTACTTATTGAAGTTTTCATTTCTACAGAACTAGTAATATGTAATGCTTATCTGCAAATTATATTAATTTGGTATTTCATAAGCCTTTCTCTAAGAAAAATAAATAGAATTAGGTTTTAAGGAGTACTATTTTCTTACTCTTTGATTTCAATTTGAATTAAGCTTCCCATTATGATGACACTTTACTTTGAAGTAGGGTTTTTGAATGTCAAGAATGAAAATCACTTCCCAGTTGGTTGACAATTATTAAAACAAGAGATCTCAGGAGATTAGCACACATAATATTGTAAGATATAATGTCATAGGGCTTGCATTCAAAAAATAAACAAAAAAAATTAATATGGATCAAAATGCATTTTGAGCCTATCTTTTAAAAAGTCAAAAAATGTTTTTTAAAAAGTTTGGTATTAATATGAATATCTTCATACTCTTTTTTACAAAGGAAGGCAATCTTAAAGCTATTAAAACTTCCAAATATGTACATTAAAGCCTATTCATGTAAGTAATAGTTGGCCATGTCTGTACTCAAAAAGCAGCAAAGCAGAGAAACATCATGACTGCTGTATTTCTTTTTCATCCTGGAATTTTAATTGTCCTTCACCTGTTCCAGTTGCCAGGATTAATCTCAGAATTTTGTCATAGTTGATTACCAATCATCTCCTATGTCTTTAGAATACATTGGACATGATGATTATCATAATCCAACTTGTTTTATGAGACTAAAGTAGCAACTTGAGGACTTAAGCTGAAATATGATATGAATTTGAATGCAAATGTGCTTGAACTTCATAAGCAAGTATTTTGCTATTATTTTGCAGCAGATCCTTATTAGGTTTGCTAAGGCAAAAATTCCAATAAAAAGTTTCATGTTAAACTATGAATATCAAGATAGTTTACCCATGCTTTGACTTAAAAGAGAGATAAGTGAGTGGGAAAAACATAAAAGAGGTAAAGAGATACTTGGTCTCTGCTGTACAGGTTGTCACCATTTAATATTGGTCAATAAATTGTGCAGTACTTCAATTTCCTCATGAGTAGAACTAAAGTTTGAAAGCATACATGCACACATACACATAGATATTAATCTGTTATGTAAGATAAATTTGTGAAAGTTTCTAAAAATGACCATTATTATATAGCACTGTTTTATTTTTAAATTATATTTCTGAATATCTGAATTAACCATGAAAATTTTCCATTTTTTTACATAAACCAATCTAATTGGAAGCTGTATCTATATGAATATATTTAGATTTTTCCCAAGACACCCTTTTGCTCTCTCTGTCGCCTTCTGGCCTTCTTTTCATGCTTTCAAATCCAGGGGTAATACTAGCATTTAATTCAATAAAAAGCGATAGCTACAGGAATAAAATGGAAAAGGTAAATTTATGTTAAATTAGCAACTATTATGTGCTAAACTCTGTTCTAGATGTTCTTTTATTAAAACAGGTTTGTGCCATTGCTATCAATTCCCAGTATATATATGAAAAAAAGCAAAAACATTAGAAGGAAGTAAGTTGCCCAAGATTATGAAAATGATAAGTAGAAAAGTTTAAATGTAGACTACGTGTTCTCTTCACTTTCATGCTAGTTTTCAGTCCAAGTGGATTGGGTGAAAGTCTTGAGTATCCTTAGCATTCATTAAAATAACGAAGATGGGGAGCAGATGTGGCTCAAGCAGTTGAGCACCCATCTCCCACATGGGAGGTTCCAGGTTCGTTTCCCAGTGCCTCCTAAAGAAGACAAACAATGAGCAGATGTCAAGCAAAAACAATGAGGAGACAATGAGAAAAAACAAGCAAATAACAAGCAAAAACAATGAGCAAAGAACAGATGTGCCTCAAGCAATTGAATGCCCACCTCGCACATGACTCAGTTTCCAGTGCCTCCAAAAGAAAAAATAAACAGACAACTAGCAGACAATGAAAAAAAAAACAAAAAGAAAAAACTAGCAATGAGTGCAAACAATGAATAACAAAACAATGCAAAAACAACAACCAAACAGACAAAGGAGCTATGGGAGGGGGCGATAATGAAGAAATTCACAGGGATTATGGGTTATTTATCAAAGTTTAGATGACTTCTTTATTTGTCCACTAATATATTTGACCCAGAAGCTCTGCCTTGAGAAGAATATACATAAGAGCCTCTGATAAGCAGATTATCGGAGAATAGATAATTGGTGTTTTCATTATGAACCACTTAATATTATAAATTCAGGACTTGATAAAATGTTGAGGAGCTTAATTCTATAATATTGGATAGTATTACCACCAAAATCAACAGTGATAAACTCAAGCTCTACTCCTTACACCAATAAATAATTTAATTACTTTAATTCATTAATTACTCTTTTTCTAATTCATATATGTATTCATCTGGATGTAGCATCAAACTAATGTACCACATACTACCATATAACCAATAGTATATATTTAGTCAGTCAACTAATGCCACACTCATACACACAAACCCATTAGATTCTAGTTATACATATTATTAACATGCATCAGGAAACTCCTGTAGAGTTGTTTTCATTATGGAATATATGGGAAATATATTTGCAAATAAAATTTATATATGAATTTTTAATATGTCTTTCATAGCAGTCATGATAGAATGAAATTTACTGATACTCACAAAGTAGAGTTAAGAGCATTTACCACAAAATATGCTTGTCAGGATCTATCTCTTGGAGTAATATCCAACATTATTGATAATTTTAAATTCACCAGGTGATTTTAATGTGCAGGCAGGATTTAGGGTCACTGAACCAGTGAGTTCTCTTATATGCTCCTTTGAGAGGCAGTACTCTTAGAAGTGGTATTATGGGAAGTCCTACCACCCCAAGTGTTGTCTTCATTTTTTTTCAGGGAAAACACACACACACACATAGACACACACATAATTGTGTGGAATGTTTGATTTAAGCCATAGGAGTCAAGGTCAGTGGCTTAGGGCTAAACAAATTCTCAATGGAACCATATAATTGAAGTAGTCTTCTCTTGATGGGCTCAAACTTTAAATGTACAATCCTATATATGTATTACTCCACATAATGGTAAGGTTTAAGCAAATGAAATTTTTAAACAACTGATATGTCAAATGCATATGATATCTATACATGCAAACGTAATTTAATTTATATAGATTAGTTAAGAATCTGTTACTTTTCTAACAAAGTGATTACAACAAGTTTATATGCTGAATATGATATACCACCTGCCCAAGAATTAGTAGCTTAATGAAATACAATGCAATAAGTGCATGCTATGGGAAGGCACAAAACAATAATGTAGAAGAGAGGTTCCTAGGCCTACCTGGGGAAAAATAATTGAGCTTAGGCCTCAATGATATATATGATTAACAAAATAAGGGGTTACACTTTATGACTATTTGGGGTAATTTGAAGACCATGTGTAAAGACCTAGATAAAAAAGATAGAGCTTGGAAGAAAGAGGAAATGTAGGAAGGGTTATAATTGGAGCTTAGTATTCTATGTAAGAAAAGATAATAGGTGTTGTGTGTCCAGATCATAAAATTCTTACATGTCAATCAACTTGACCTGAGTTATGCTAAGGTTAAAAGAAAAATAGTCAACAAATTTCATTGGTTTACTCCAACACTTTCTTTATTGTTCAGCATGTATGTCCATTGGTGGTCATTAGAAAGTGAGTACAGGAGAATCTTGCTGATCATACTTACTCAGAAGCCAGCTTCAAAAGAACAGTCTCAAATATTTGAAATAACCAAGAATATATATTCAGCTACTGGAAGAAATAGCTAAAAGATGTTTCAGTTATTCCACTTGAAAAAAAAGATGTAGGTAAACTCTTCTCAAGATGGGAGGACTCAGTACCTCTGGTGACCACTGCCTTTATATCAGTGTTACAAATTCTTCCATTACTAGAATAATAATAAGTCTACTTTAGTCCATAGTTGCAATCCTCCTTATGTTTGTTCATTCCTCAATCTTGAGGATTTGGGAATGCAGTGGTAACCAGCAGTTCTGAAGGGAGGGAGAAGGAAGAAAAGGTGTAACATGGGGCAATTTTGGGCATTGGGATTGTTCTGCATGCCATTGCAATGACAGATAGAGGCCATTATATATTCTGTCAAATCCTATAAAATTATGTGGTGCAAAGTATAAACTATACTGCAAACTATAGACCATGGTTAATAGAAATGTTTCAATATGTATTCATCAATTACAACAAAAGAACCACACTAATGAAAGATGTTGTTAATGGGGAAAAGTGTGGGAGGCTGAAAGGGTAGGGTATATGGAAATCTCCCTATATTTTTTATGTAACATTTATGTAATCTAAAGCTTCCTTAAATATATATATATTTATATTGCTTAAATATAAATTTAATATATATATATATTAAATATATATATATTGCTTCTACTATCACCCTGTCAAGTAAAGGGAATCTGCTGAATTGCATGTTGGCTCTTAAAGCTTCCTCCCTGAATTTGCACAAATGATTTTTTCTCAAAGTTCTTTGGCTCAAGCAAGTCACATGGCAATCACTAATGTCAAAATGGGTGGAGTATTATTTAACTATGTTTGTCTATAGAAGAAAATTAGAGTATTTCTTAACAACACTAATGATTATTGTACATTATATACTATATTCAAGAGTTTGGATTTAACCCTGTGGTCAGTGGGAACACATGGAATGTTGTTTTAAATAAGATAGTATGTGATTAGAATTCTGTTTTAGAAATACCAGTTGGCATGTATGTAGAATGTATAGAAGGTGATGAAAGACTGGAAGATGAGCTTAAAGGATATTGCCATAACAGACATATAACTATAATCTAGTTGAGAGATTATACTGGAATAACAAAGTATATAGAAATGAGAAAAGAGACAAATGGCCAGAATCAAACAATATTAAGGCACCAGGAAGAATTCAGGATTGGATTTGGGACATAGGGAGAGTGGTTAGGAGAAGGCAACCCAGATTATAATTGGGCAATTCAGGACACCATCTCTGATAGAGGGACAACAGTTTTTAGGTAAACAGAATCACGTAAATCTTGACGATGTTAAGTTTTAGTTATTATGTATTACCTAAGTAAAGATTTATTGTGTGGCAATGAAAATGCAGATTTGAATCTCAGGATATAGATTAAATTGTAGATAACCCAAAAGCCCTCAGCATACAACTGAACACTGAATCTAGGAGTGCAAAAACCTTAACCTAGTTAGAGTACATGGATATTAAGGATGAGTGTCACTGGATTAAAAATGGGACCAGGAACAGAAAAATAATAGATGGATAGAGAAATCAGAGTTTTCCACAGCAGATTGAAAGGGAGCACCAAGAAAACTGCAATGAAATAAGCGCCTCATGGGATCACAAAGTTCAAGAAAAGAGTGATCAATAATCACAAATGATCCAGTGATATGAACTCAGGATGTATCTATTAGAATACAGTGGGAGACCTATGGATTTTCTGAGCAATAGAAGCAAAATTTCAGAGTTTTAAGTGAATGGAAAATTAGGCAGTGCAGGTCTTGACAGCAAACAGCTATTTCAAGTAACATTTTTAGGCAAAAAATCCTGTGTAAATAGCATATATAATGTGGAAAATTTTTATTTTTAAGTAATGTGTCTGCATAACTAGAAAACCTAAGAGAATTAACTGCATAATTTATTTCAAATGATTAGTGAATAAGTGGTCAGTTTTATAAAGATTGAAAGTAATTTAATATTTTATGAAATAAACACATGCAAAAATTTTATTAAGCACTGTTTAGTAGGCCCCATATGCAATATAAATTTGAAAAAGTAGCTGAAAACAGTGCAATGGGAAATTGGACAAAGGACACTAAAGTATATGCTGCTGGGAAAGAAATGCAAATGGAATTAAATATAAACATTATTCAGTTAATGTAAACCTTTTATAATTCATATATAATTATATTCACAAAATATATTGAATATAAGATAATGCAGAGACATTCAGGACACACTACTGTCCCCAAAACAGCTAGTGAATAGGAAGAAAATGTCTGGAACAAATATTCTGGGGCTCCAAAGAGCAAGGGTGTACCATGCAGCATCCAGGAAAGAGCAGGATGAAAAGACTGAGAAACTGTGGAGAGAGTCTGGCCCTTTTGGAACTGATCTGCACCCACTTCATAGGTCCCTGGACCTGTTTTGATTGGGAAATACTGATGAAATCAAGTGACAAAGAAGAACCAGAATACAAAACTAATCAACTATAAAATCTTAGACAAGAGATAGGAAACTATTTTCAGAGTAAATTCATCAAGATAAGCAGCTGCCTAGACATCAGCAAAAAATAACAAGCCACATGAAGAAATAGGAAGATATAGCCCAGCCAAAGGAACAAATTAAAAGGTCAGAGCAGATACAGAATTTGGAACAACTAATCAAAGATGGTCAAAAAAAATCTCCAAAATCAATTCAAGGAGATGAAGAAAAATATGGCTAAAGAAATATTAATAAAACATTGAGTAAAAATAAAGAAGAATTTGAAAGCATGCAAAGTAAAATAACAGAACTTACATGAAGGAAAAGCACAATGGATGAAATTTAAATTACACTAGAGGCATACAACAGCAGATTTGAAGAGGCAGAAGAAAGTATCTGCAATCTGGAAGAAAAGACATCCAAAATCAAAGAGATAGAGAAAAGAATGGGAAAAAAATTTAACAGGGACTCAAGGAATTGAATGACAGTGTTGAACACATTAACAAATGTGTCATGAGTGTCCCAGAAGTAAAAGAGAAAAGAAAAGGGGTGGAAAGAATATATGAGGAAATAATGACAGAGAATTTCCCATCCTTTATGAAATTTCCCCAACTCTTATAAAATACATGTCCCAGAAACACAGTGTACTCCAAACAAAATAAATCCAAATAGACCCACTCCAAGACACATATTAATCAGAATATGAAATGCCAAAGGTAAGGAGAGAATTCTTACAGTAGAAAGAGAAAAACCATTCATCATATACAAGGGATGCCCAGTAAAATTAAGTGCTAATTTCTCGTCAGAAACCATGGAGG
>JAQZBX010094323.1:0-12057 GCA_029593785.1 Cabassous unicinctus | reverse complement strand
AAAAATATGGGAGTTCTGTTATGAGGGAAAAAGATCTTGGGAACATAACTAGTATAATTCCACAAAAGCCATTAGCAAACAAGATATTTCCTCAAATTTTTGGAAGACAAAACACAGGTGGAAAGATGGTACTGACTGATGAAGCAGGGTGAGGGAAGCCATAGCAAGAATATGCACTGAGGACCTGGGTGAAGAGGGAGCCAGCGTGCCCTGACAGTACTGAAGAGGTCTGAGGCTCAGAAGCCCCAGAAATGGTGCTGAGAGAAAGAGAATACAATAGTTATAAGTGAGCTAAATCCTCTTCTATCATATGGGGGAGCCAATATATATTGTCAAAAGTTTGCAAGTCATGAAACAAAGTACAAGCATCGTTTCCGTTAGAAATGCTTTCAGTGCAAGTAATAGAACCTTGTCTAATACTAGTTTAAGGCCTTGCCATTCAAAGAGTGACCTGCAGCAGACAATATGATCATCTACATGGAAAATTCCAGAGAATGTAAGAAAAAGCCTACAAGACCAAGTGAACTTAGCAAGGTGGCAGGATACAAGGTAATGTACAAAAATTAATTGTATTCCTGTATATTCGCAAAGAATAATTGGAAATGAAAAAACATTTAAAGTGCCATGTACAATAGCACCAAGAACATGAAATATTTAGGAATAAGCCTAACAAAATATGGGCGATATTTGTATGCTAAAAACTACAAAACACTGATCACAGAATTAAGACCTAAATAAAAGGAAAACTATACCATGTTCATAGATCAGAAAATCAGATATAGATCAATGGAACAGAATTGAGAGTAAGGAATTAGACTCTTTTTTTATTCTCTCCATTTTATTTTATCTCTATTTTAGACCTTGGCACACAGAGTGGATTAATCATAAGTGCTGGTTTATGTCCCATTTTCATCATTGTTCCAATCATGATTGCTTTTTTAAACATATATACATACATATTTATTTTACTGTGGTAGCACTTATATAACATAAAATTTACCATTTTAGTTGCACAATACAATGACATTAATTACTTTTACAATGTTGTGCTGCCATCACCACCAACCCTCACCTAAACTTTTCCATCCCGTGTAAATGTGAACTTCTTCTGAATAGAGATGGATAAGAATGCATTCACCAGATTAATGGCTACATGTCATATACCTGAGGCAACATCAATCTGCTCTAGCAAAAATACCACATCTAACACAGCACCTGCAGTTGGGACTACTATTTGGGTGGGTTTATCATCCTTTAAGATCTTTGTTATTTTTGGGGGGACCAGACTAGTGAATAAATGAGGATATGCTGGGAGACTTCACCCCTGCATCTGTTAAGGATGGCTTTGATCTCTGCCATGCTTCCTGGAGTGTGATATTGTCCTTTATTTACTCTCTAGGATAGGACAGTGTGGTGAGTTTCAGAAGCTTCTACTTGGTCTTCCCTACTATAACAGCCCTCACCCTACAGCCCAAAGAACCCATTGTTGGGAGAGGCAATTTGCCTTGGGACTTGAGTATCCCTGCATGTTCTTGCTGGGTGTGCCAAGAATGCAAGGCCCTGACTACTCTCTATCTGGGAGATTTCTCAGCTTTGTGTTTACAGCAAGCAGTTTTGAGAGATGAGGTAACTTCTGCTTCCAGGATAAAGAGTTGTCTTGCCTACTGCTTACTATAAAAAAAATGGTAGATTCCCCAAGATATATGATCTTTTCCTGTAATGCAATCCACTGCCTATGCAGGCATATATCTGGGGCCCTCTTCATCACCCCTGTAGGAACTGGGGGGAGGTGATAAGGGACAACTGACACAAACATGAAGCTCATGCTGCTGCTTGTGTTAAAAAAGTCCTTTTTCTCTGACCCTGGAGTCTTATGATGTCTGTGAGTATCCATGAAAGAGTAACAGGCTAAATTATTAGCTTATAAGAAGGGTAAAATCCTGGATCCTAACAGCAATTTGGGGATTCTACCAACTCCCAAGTATTTTTTTCTGAGGAAATGACCATTATGTGCATGCGTGGGTCCTCTGTGAGGTGCACCTGAACTAGAGACTCCATTTATTACCCACCCCGATACATCCCCAACCTAACAGGGAAGCCATGATGAAACCTTAGGGCTTCCGGTATAAAATGGCAACTCACACCTTGTATCCAACAGTTCTCAAAATATCTGTGTACTACCCTTTCCTGAGGAAATGGCAATAGGTTTCTTTGGAGACGGATTGAGGGAATCACGAGCATATCTATTTGCTGTGGGGCTTCTTCCTGGACACTTGGCCTCTCCTTCAGTTAGTGGATTCTGGGTTATTGGGGTAGCTTCCCTCAGACTTCTGATCATCCACCCTTGATTTCTTTTGGTAAAGATTGAGTAATTCCCTTTTTGGATGCCTATCTAACTTGCCGCTAGGAATGTCATGTTCTTACTAACCATCTCCATAGCTCTCCTTGGATCAGGGCCTCTGGCTGCCTCTATCATGTTGCCATTCATTTTGATAATTGTGCCCACCTTGCCCACCTGGGATCCTATCTGCCCCATTGCTATTAGGGAGCCCAGTTTTGTAAGAGCATTTCCTTCCATCAACACTGGCCTAAAGGATAGCCATGCTGAGTCCTAATAATGCGGGTGCCTCTTCGGCAGTGCATTCCTATTGCTTTGGTAAATAGAATGTCCTCTGTGCCCTCACATGGAACATAGTTGGCTGGTGGGTTTTCTGGCATTATACAGAATATCCACTCTAATGTACTCACTTCTCTCAGCCTTTTTATCCCTTCCTCCACCATTTGCCATGATAGTTCTGGCATTTCTATTCACTTAGACTGGACTATCACTTTTTTGAAGTCTCTAAGAGGCAAACAAGCAGCTTAATATCACCATTTCCCAGGATTCTTGACAGATGTCAAATCTTGTAACACCAGATATTGGTCCCTTATGGACAAACATGCATGTATCCAAACTTATACAGTCTTCCTTTGGAGTATAGTCCATTTGCTCCCTGGGCAGGCCCAGCACTTCCCCTGCTGGATTATGTTGTGACTTGACACTAGTTATTGGTTTAGTGGCCAGGAGAGGAGATGGGAACAGATCCTCAAGAGGACATGGTTTGTCCTACATGGCAGAATCCCCTGCATCATCTACAAGCCAGGGGGCAGTGCTAGCCTTTAACAGGGAAGAGTGGGCTACTTCTGCAGGCTTGGAGAATTCAGAGGAATTTTCAGTGCATTGACCCAAATGTTCCCATCCCAAATTCCCACTCCTTCCAAGTCAAGGCCCTGACCTTGGCATAGCAGACTTGATAGGTAGAGAATCCAACCTTCTGTGGACCTCTGCAACTCTCATAATTAAGTCCTGTTCCCGCCCCCTAGCTTTTTCTGCCCTCCACCTGAAGGCAATGAGAGTCTCTTTATATGCTGCCACAGAGGGCCTCTGGCTTTCACACTTCACCCTGTATCAGTGATTAATCACCCTCAGCCTTTCATTCTTTCTCCAGTGCATCTGTTGCTCTGAGTAAAAGTCATCCAATTCCAAAGTCCTTATATAATTACTCTTTCTCCTGAAACTCTCAAATTTCCCTCCAGTGCATCCCTTTCCACCCAGTACATCCCTGTCTCCCATCTCAGTTCGGCCACTAGTGAAAGTTTTAACCACAGTTAGACCACAACACCAGTGATAAGTCTTCATTGTGGGCTGGCTATTGGATGAAATAGCTCAATAATTCCATTTCAGAGTCTGTGTTTCATGATAACTCCTGGTACCCACTGTCATAAATTGGGTTCCCTGGGAAACAGACTGAGAGACTCTGAGGTTTACATGCAGGAAGTTTATGGGGGAGTGCTCTAGGAATAGGGTTGCCAGACAAAATACAGTATGCCCAGTTAAATTTGAATTGCAGATAAACAAACAGATAATGCAATGCTTGGGACATGCGTATATTAAAAGATTATTCTTGTTTATCTGACGCTCAACTTTACCTGGGTGTCCTGTGTTTATTATATTTGTTAAATCTGTCAATTCTGTCTGGGGAACACCTATGAAAGGTGAGGAAAATAGATTTGGGAAGAGGGAGAAGTTGAACTGTGAAGCAGTTGCAGCAGAGGCTTTGGAGGAGACTAGAGGGAGGTCTAAATCTCAGCTAGTGCTTTAAAGTTGTCCTGCCTTGAGGAAGGGGGCCAGGCCTTTGTTTATTTATTCATTTATTTCTGATTCAGAAGGTCTAGAGTGGAGCCTAAGAAATATTTTTGCATTTTAACAAGATCCCAGGTGATACCAGGCTACTACAGGTTCAGAGACCACACTTGGAGAACTACTGGCTTTAAGAAATACAGATAGTTATATCTCATAGAACTGGAGACATGTGCTTATTGCAACTGATTCAACTCCTCTAAGATGCCGTCAAGGACCTGCACCCTTTCTCTCTTTCTGCTCAGCCATCTTTATTATATTGGCCTTTTATCTTCATGCCAATCACTTTCCAGTTTCAAGGTGCCTGCTGTAGCTCCCTCACCATTATCACCTCCATGGTCAAGGCGTGATGGAGGGGAAAGGGGGAGCCTCAGCTGTGATCTGTTTCTTTTATGGAGAAACAGAACATCTGTAGAAGTCCCTCACCACTGCAGAATTCTTTCTTTTAACTTTTTATTTTGAAATAATTTCAAACTTACAGGACATTTGCAAAAAATATACAAAACCCATACAGAGAACTCCCCAAACACCCCACCCAGATACCCAGATCCACCAACTTTTAACATTTTGCTACAATTTCCAAATAATTTTTTTAAAGATTTATTTTATTTATTTATTTCTTCCCACCCCCTCGTTGTTTGCACTTGCTGTGTCTGTTCATCTTCCTTGTTTCTCTAGGAGGCACTGGGAACCAAATCCGGGACCTCTGATATGCGAGGGAGGTGCCTAATCGTTTGAGCCACCTCTGTTCCCTGCTTTGTTGTGTCTCTCATTGTGTTTTTCTTCTTGTGTCTCTTGTTGAGTCATCTTATTGCATCAGCTTGCTGCACCTGCCCGTTGTGCCAGCTTGCTGTCTTGCTCGTCCTCTTTAGGAGGCACTGGGAACCTCCACTCCCTGCTTTGTTGTGTCTCTCATTATGTTTTTCTTCTTGTGTCTCTTGTTGCATCAGCTTGCCATGCCTGCCTGTCGTGCCAACTTGCTGTCTTCTTTCGGAGGCACTGGGAACTGAACCAGGGACCTCCCATGTGGTAGGCAGGAGCCCAATCGCTTGAGCCACATCCGCTTCCCTACATTTACCATATTAATCTATCTATCCATATATCTACCTACCTACCTATCTATTTCTATCTCTCTCTATATCTATCTATTATCTAAACATTTGAGAGTAGGTTATATACATCATGCTCCTTAAATGCTTGCCACTTCCATGTACATTTCCAAAGAACAAGGATACTAGCTTAAATAACCACCTTAAGTACAGTTTTCAAGTCCAAGAAATTTAATATTGATATAAGGCTTACAGTCATATTCCAATTTTTCCATATGTCCAATAATGTTCTTTGGGACCTTTTCTCCTTCATTATTAGATCCAGCCCAGGATCATATATTGCATTTAATTGTTGTTGTCTCTGTTTGCTCTTTTTTTTTTTTTTTTTTAATTGTGGGACCATATATACAACATAAACTCTCCAAACCCAACCACTCCCAAGCACACCATTCAGTAGGATTAATCACATTCACAGTGTTGCACTTCCTTCACCATTATCCATTACCAGAACTTTCCCATCACCCCCAAACAGAAACCCTTTATACATTATGCATTAACTCCTCATTTCCCCTCCCCTCCACTGCTCCTGGTAACCTGTACTTAATGTTCTGTCTCTATGAATATGCATATTCCAGCAATTTCATATAAGTGGAATCATACAATATCTGTCCCTTTGTGTCTGACTTATTCCACTCAATAGGATGTCTTCAAGGTTCATCCATGTAGTGGCATGTATCAGAACTTCATTCCTTTTTATAGCTGAATAATGTTCCATTGTATATATATACCACGTTTTGTTTATCCATTCTTCCTTCATTGATGGGCACCTGGGTTGCTTCCACCTTATGGCAATTGTGAATAATGCTGCTATGAACATAGGTGTACAAATAACTGTTCGAGTCCTTGATTTCATTTTTTTGAGGTATATACATAGAAGCGGAATTGCCAAGTCATTTTGTAGTTCTATATTTAACTTTTTAAGGAACTCCCAAATTGTTTTCCACATGATTTTACATTCCCACCAATAATGTACATGGGTTCCTATTTTTTTTTCGCATTCTCGTCAGCTCTTGTTATTTTCCCTTGTTTTTTTTTTTAAATACTAGCCATTCCAGTGGGCATGAGGTGGTTGCAATCTTCTTTTTACAGCTCCTTGTCCAAAACAAGGTACAGAACCACCCTAGTTGCCAGGGAGACTGGGCAAGTGAGTTCTGATCTTCTAAACTTTTTAGCAGGAGGTGGAAAATGAGAAGAGAGTTGTGAATGGCTGCTGAGTTAACCAAAAACATATTATCTTGAGCTTTTGAGGTAATCAAAACCAGAAACTGTTAAAAAGAAGTTGGTTCTGGGGAACGGGACTGTGTATGGAGAGGAGAGGGTGGGAAATTTGCTTTTCATAGCAAGACTGTCTATACAATTTGATTTGTTACCACGTTTGCGTATTCTTTTAATTTCAAAATCCATCAACCCACTATTTTTCTCATATTCTATATCAGAAAGTTTGCTGGCTCAACCTTCAAACTGCTTCTAGAAACTACCATGTCTCATCACCTCCATTGCTGCCATCATTGCCACTCTGCCCTTGCCCCCCTAAAATGCATGCCCAACAAAGCAGCCAGAATGCTCCTTTTAAAATATCTCCCCTACACTCAAAGTCCTCCAATTGCTTCCCATCCCACTTACAGTAAAAATTAAAATCTTTGCAGTGATTTAAAAGCTCTTACAGGATCTTCTAACCTCTAACCTCTTCTTCTCTCCCTTGTTCATTACACTCCAGTCACACTAACCACCTTATTATTCCTCAAACATATCCCCAGATATCTATCCACATGGCTTCATCCCTCACTATCTTCCAGTTTTTATCCTCACGACACATTATCAGTAAAGCCTTTCATGGCCACTCTATTTAATACTATAACAGCCTCCCTCTGCTGGTGATACACCCGTGTCCCCCTTCCCTTGCCTTGTTTTTTTCACAGCACTTACACCATTTCCCGTCTTATATATTATGTATTGTATTTATTTGTTTGTTTATGATCTGCTTCTGTCTAGAACGTAAGCTCACAAGCACAGGGATTTTTGTCTTTTTTGTGTAACTGCTGTGTCTCCAGGGCCTAAAACAGTGACTGGTACATAGTGGGCCTCATTAATTATGTGCTAGATACAAATTTATTTTAGTTAATTTAGTTAATTGATTTTTTAGTTAATTTTAAAAAAGAATAATCTACAAGGGTTAAAGCTCAGATTTTTACTGAAGGGTACATATATGAGGAAATGCAGAATCCAAAAAGAATTATTAGATTTTTTTTTTGAGGTACCAGGATGGGGATTAGAACCCAGGACCTTGTAAGTGGGAAGCTGGTGCTCAACCACTGAGCCACCTCTGCTCCCCTGAGTTGGGTTTTGTTTCATTTTGTCTTTTTTTGTTTTGTTTCTGAGTTGGTTGCTACATTTTGTTTTTGCTTGTTGTTTGTTTCTGTTTTCTTTAGGAGGTACCAGGAACTGAAGCCAGAACCTCCCATGTGGGAAGCAGGTGCTCAACTACTTGAGCCACAGCTACTCCCCAGATTGATCTTTAAAGGTGAGAATTGAAAAGGAAAAAAGTAATTGGAAGCTACAGAATTCCTATTCTGGAGGGGTGGTGGGAAAGACAGTTGGAAAATACAGAAGAATGAGGCAAGTGTTATCCAATAGAAGCACAAAAAAATTTCTGTGGGTGGGCAGAGTTTTGGTGGGGGCCAGCTGGGAAGGTGTTTGGTTTGATTAGATTGCATGAGTAGGGCATAGCCCAGGATGGGCCTTAATCCTCTTACTGGAGTCCTTTATAAACGGAGGACTAAAATGCCACAGACACACAGAGAAAAAGCAGCAGAAACGGAGACAAGGAACCCAGGAGCTTGGAGAGGAACCCAGGAGAGAGAAAAGCCCCAGACAGAGCAGCCTGAAGCAGAACTAGCACAAAGCCTAGAGGGGATGGGAGAGATGAGCAGACCAGCGTGGTTCCCTGCCATGTGCTTGATTGCCCACAGCTGAGCTTGGGGAGAAAGTGGGCCTAAAGGAGAAGGTAGGGACCCAGACCGGCAGAAGCTGCCATTGTGTCTTACCACATGGTGGGAGTCCAGGGCCAGCAGCCGAACTTCAGTGAGAAAGCATCTCTGATGATGCCTTGATTTGGACATTTTCACAGCCTCAGAACTGCAAGCTTTTAACCTAATAAATTCCCATTATAAAAGCCAACACATTTCAGGTATATTGCTCCCAGCAGCCTTTAGCAAACTAAATCAGAAGGTTTCATGAGAAAGTAACCTTTGAGTTGAGTCTTACAGGATAAAAAGGATTTTGAAAGGAAGAAGGAAATTTCAGACTAAGGAAACACAGAGGCCTGAAAATGCTTGGTACATCTGGTAAATGGCCATGAGTCTTCAGAAAGCTCTTATTACCATAACACCCACC
Source organism: Cabassous unicinctus (assembly GCA_029593785.1). Classification (NCBI taxonomy): domain Eukaryota; kingdom Metazoa; phylum Chordata; class Mammalia; order Cingulata; family Chlamyphoridae; genus Cabassous; species Cabassous unicinctus. Next base: position 3,375 of record JAQZBX010094323.1, on the reverse strand, counting down.
ACCTGTACCTTCAATTCAGCACTAACATTATGCTACCTTAGTTTGTTCATTATATTCATTTTTGCATGTGTAAAGTAAGTCTTGTTTCCCCATTCTTAAAAGCAGGCAGGGACCATATGTTATACTTGTTTTTTTTAATCCTTCGTAATTCCCAGCTCATAGAAATTACTTAAAATTGTATCTAACCAGATAAAATATGTGACTAAGGTAGACACGACTGTCCAGGGTCTTGTCTTCTGCTGTTAACCCTTTAATTTTTCTTTGAGAAATCACCCAACCCCCTGCCCCCTTCCCCAGACTGGGAGTGGACACATTGGCCTTGGCCAATCTCTCATGGGAACAAGACTCTTGGGTGGAGTGACTAGGATAGAAAAGGGTCAGAGCTGATTCATCACAACAGTTGACCCAGAGGGATCTCCCCAAAGATGCTCAGAGCTATGCAGTCTCCTATCTTTTCCAAAGCCTGGATGTTCAGCTTTTCCTATGCATATATGCACTACCTCACATCTTTCCAATAAATTTCTTTCTTGCTTAATTTGGCCAGAGAAACCTAACTAGTACATTCAGATCAGACCATATAATATAGCAAAACACCTCCTTGCACATGGTAGCAGCTAAATTTATGTGGAGATAAAGTATACAAGAAGAAATAAACAGCTTATTCTTAACTTGTCAACTGAGGCACAGCATATGAAGTTACTCATTCATAGAACATATTGTTGAGTATTTGTTATGTAGTTGATTGCATTGTGCTGGGTGCTGGGGAGATACAAATGTGAAAAAGATGTAGCCTTTGCCTGCAAGGAGCTTATAATCTAGAAGGTAAGAAAAAAGATGCCTCCAAATAACCATGTTAATTATAGAGGTATATAGGGGTAGGGTCTTTTTATATTCCAGGCTCTTTCTGTTGCAAGTAGCAGCAACCAATTTAAACTGGCTTAAGCAATAAAGGAAATTTATTGGCTCTTGTAACAGGGAAGGATGTGGTAGATCAAGGAACACAAACAAAACTGTTGGGTTCCATTCTCTCTCTCTGTCTCTCTGTCTCTCTGTCTCTCTGTCTCTCTCTCTCTCCCCCTTTCTCTCTCTTCCCCCCCACCCCACCCCACCTCCAAGGCAGCTCCAGTCTAAAACCATGTCAATTTTTTCACCTCAGAGAAAAGAGAGAAGTTCTTTCTGCCTGCTTCTATACATTTGGATCCTAAGACTCTGATTGGCCTGCTTTGGACATGTCTCCCACCCCACACCAATCATTGTGACCAAAGCAGTAGGTGCTGTGATTGGCAGTGCTGGGTATATGCTAGCCCTGATCTAGCATAATGGGGGACTGTAGTTGGTGTCCATACCAGAGTTACATGGCTGAAGTAGAGAAGAAAAGCAGTGGAGACCAATCCTGGAAAGTGGCTTAAAATACTGAGGAGTTTAGAGCAGGAAGAGAGAGAGTTCGTTTCTAGGGTGCTCAGTGAAGGATTTCTGGAAAAGGGGCCTTGGGCTTGAGTATTAAAAGATAAGATTTTAAGAGATAGAAATGGTAATATGGCTAGATGAAGGAAACATGGGAAAAAAAGGCATTGCAAGAAAGCACAGGGTTGATTTGGGATGTGTATTTCCATTTGGTGGGTACCAGAGGGTTTGCATGGAAATAAGCATAGTGGGGTTCAACCCAGAGCCTAAGCAGGGCACACCTCAGGAGACTCAGGAGTTGAGGCCTGCCAGGAATCTGTTTATATGAGAGATGGAACAGCCTCCCAGAAGGGAATCCTACAAACTCTGTCTAATAACCATGCCCTAGGGGGTCAGGAGGGGGGGATTTGAATTTTTATAATTAATCATGTATTTTTAACTAGCTTTTTTTTTTTAATTGAAAAAGGAAGAGATGTATCCTAACAGTTCAAAGAGGTATTCATTGGCAAATATTCATTGGCAAATATTCATTGGCAAATATTCTCCCTCCCATCCCAGGCCCCTTGAGGGGTGGTAGGTGGTGATTTTGAGTTCATTCTAGTGGCCACTGCTCACATTAGATCTGGGCCCAGAGTTAGATGCCAGGGAGAACGAGGGGGTGTCCAAAGTTAAAACTGAAAGAGGTACTTCAACAAAATCTCTGAAGGAATCTGGAGAGACAAGATGGCCAGAGGAGAGTTCTGGTGCCCTGGCACTAAAGGGTGAGAATGTATCCTGCCCACCCGGGCAGGGACCCCACAGGGCTGTGACATGAGGAAGGCCCTGAAGGGCAAAGTCAGCTTTGACAAATTAATGCTCTCAGCTCAGCAGGAGCTTGGATGGTACAGGCACAGGCCTGAGGCTCCAGTGACACCAGGTAAAATCATCCAAGGCTCCTAGAGTAGGGGGACGGCACACTGGGTGGAAGCAAGAGAAGACAGATCAGGGCATGGCACCTGCAGAAGGCCTCATGCTCAGGGTGTGCACTGACATTGGAGGGGGCCTCATAGTTCAGTGGTTAAGAGTTTGGGTTTTGGAGTCAGCCTGCCCGGGCTTTCTCCTGACATTGTCACTAACTAGTTCCCACTGGTACCTACTCCAGAGGGTGTTGTGACGGTTTGCTCTGATACATATGCGAACAGTTTAAACCAGTGTCTGCCTCAGAGTAATCATGAGCTGGCATTGTTTGCATTAAGAGGCACATAAGTAAGACCTCAGCAGAAGACCCTAGTGAAGAAGAATGGGGCAGAAGGAAACGGAGAGGAGCTTCACCTCCGGCAGCAGTCCGGGGATGGGGTGGGGATACCGTTGAGCTAGGAGAATATTGCTTATTTTTGTGAGGATGACTACATCCTTTTGTACTCTCAGGCCAGGCAGGAGTGAGATTAGGATTCACAGTGGATTTTGAATGCTTAGCTGAAAAGCTTAGAGCTCATTCAAGGGGTTATGAAGAACAATTGGAGAGACCTATATTAAAACTACCCTGGAGCGCAGCTGGTGTAGCTCAGTGGTTGAGCACCTGCTTCACATGTAGGAGGCCCCTAATTCAATCCCTAGCACCTCCTGAAAAAAAAAAAAGATTATTACCATAGACTGTGGGAAAGACATAAGGGGCTTTTTACCAGTGATGGTAGCACTGAGAATGGAAAGGAAGGGACAGATGTGAATGAAACGGTGACAAAACTATATATAAAGCATCTGCTTGCCCAAGTCTTCAACATGTTCCAGTCCAAATCATAGAGTTTTGGAAACTATGCAAACTAGCACCTTGCCATATGCAATCCAACAATCTACTGGGTCTTTTTCATTATTTACATATATTGTTTTAAACAATTAATTAAATGATTTTTCCAGACTAAACGTCTAATTATTTTATTGAACATCATACTGAATGATGATTCTCTACCATAGGTATCTTTTTTTTTTTTTAAA
>JAQZBX010094322.1:0-12046 GCA_029593785.1 Cabassous unicinctus | reverse complement strand
GGGGGGGGGGGGGGGGAGGTGCACACTGTTCTGTGCAGCTCACCAACTGCAGGAGGCTCTGGATTTCAGATAAGGAGCAGAAGACCCCATAAACCTCCTCAAAAGAGCAGTATTTCTGACATTTCCACTGGGGGAGGACTCCTCTCACCACACCCATTTTTGCTTCAGCCTAGACCCTTCCCCCACCAGACTCTAGGAAGTGGCAGGGAATGGGGAGGGGTAACTGGAAGGAAGATGCCTATGCAAGTGAGCAGTCTCACCCAGACACCATAATTTAAGATTGAAATGGATTCATTTGTGGACCCTGGTTTTGAATTGGGCAGGACCTTTCAAAGCCTGGGTATTTAAGGGGGGAATGCAGTAGAGGAAAACTGCTGGGTATCTGCACTGCAGGGCCCACCACCTGCCCAGCACTCTGATATCTGTCAGGGGCAGACCCGCAGCTCTGTATGGAAAGGCCCACACATGCTCCATCACATCCTGCTGTGGGGGTCCCACTTCTCATTGCTGCAGGGCTTCCCTCAGGTCCCATGCGTTTGGAGGGAGAGCCCACCATTAAGGAAGGGGTTACTGGGGAGTGGATGCTGGTGGGCAGGTGGGAGCAGAAGTGCACACAATCCAGAAGGCTGTGAGGATGGCAGGGGTCACCAGAAATCCCATCCCTGCAATGGGGGTGGGATGGGATGGAGAAAGTGATGAACTTTGACCAAAACCCATTCCCTTGACCCTAAGGTCCTCTGCAGAGGCAAGGTTGGTTCTGGGATGCTAGCTGCAGAAGGGGCTGGTATAGGAAATCCCTTGGTCTATAGCTCCATGTCACTCAAAATGAGGGATGGGGGTTTTGCATTGGCTTTTAAAGGGTGGGCCAAGGCTACCTGGAAAGAAAGAGTTCTGACTTCATGGCTTAGTGTGGGCAAAAGAATTAGGTAGGAAAGTAAATATTTTAGCATTAGTACAAGTGAAAATCTGGGAACAACACAGGTCTGGTGGCAGGCTTGCTACATAAACCACAGATGTACAGAGGGTGGACTCAGAGTCAGGGGAAGACCACTTCCTGGCCTGAAAGGTGATCATGATACATTGTACAACAAAAATGTTGCACTATGAAACAGCTTTCAAGACAGGAGTCCACTTGGAGAGTGTAGAGGTAAAATGAAATGTGCTACATTACTAAACCCTGGTTGATGTTGGAGGGATGTAATAATAAAGCATATTCATTTTCTCCTTTTTGTTTATCAACCATTTCTAATTTTTATAAAATGATAATGTCATTACTTTCTATTTTAAAGTTTATTTTTAAGGAGTAGAAAGTAAAATGGGTAATAACAGGGTTGGGTCAGAGTCATCATGACCAACTGTACTGAGGCTCCAGCATTGGAACAAGGGTGAAAAGTGGATGGAAATGAGAGAATTTCAGTCTGCATTTGAGCAGCTCTTTTGCTACAGCAAATTTCCCACTTACAGTGAAACTTTCTGAGAATGAGGTCATGGGGCCCTTCTCTAACACACACTAGATACTTAGGGTAAATATTCATCACAGATAAAGTACTAATAAATTTTAACTTACAATGTAGCCTGCCAAAATGTCAAATAAAGTATCATGTACTATTAAATTAGATTTAAAATTAATTCCACAAATTCTATGATGCTAATTTTCATTCTTTGAAAAACAGTTGTTTTTTTTATTGCTGTCAACTCAGTAAGTTCCAGGTAAGTTGTTTCTCTTTACAGTGTCTTACTTGACTTTTGAGCTAGGCTGATTCTTCCCTATTTACTATCAAGAAACAGGTCCATTCTATTCAAACTTATATGTGATGCTGGAGTTTGTATGTGTACTTCCAGAGACTGGAGCCTCTGGTCTGCCCATGTGCGAGCTGTGCCTGGAATCTCGGTGGAGCTGCAACTCCTACTCTACAGCTCAATGGACTCACCCAAGTCACCTGGTGAGGAGACAATGATGGACAACAGCCATCTCAGGGAATGGTGAGAGTTTGCAGCTGCAGGCAGGATAATCCCATCCACTGTATCCATGGGATACAAGCCCCCTCTCACTTAGAGGTGGAGTGGACATCACAATCCCAAACTCCTCAGTATTGGGGGAAGAGATATGGACTAGAGTGGATTTAATGGTATTCTGTTGTAGACATATTGTGATTCAAGCAATGGAAGAAATTACAACAGTGAGGTGGAACCAGTGGCCACTGGACACTTTTGGGGCAGGGAAGGGAAAAGCAGTTGTAATACAGGGGCTTTTTCAGGACTTGGGAATTATCCTGAGTGACATTACAATGACAGATATAGGCCATTTTACATCAGCATATAACATGTGGAACTGTGTGGGAAAGAGTGTGGTCTACAATATGACCTATGGTCCATGCTTAGTGGCAAAGCCCCAGGATGTGTATATCCATTGCAGGTGATGTGCCACACTAATGAAACATATTTATGTGGGATGTTATGGGAGGTGTGGGAGGTGGGGAACATGAGAATCCCTGTAATTTTTGTGTAACATTTATGCAATACACATCTTTAAAAATATATATATATGTATATATATAAAGAAACAGGTCCAGTATATTTTAAAACATTTTCCAAAAGACCTCTGCCAGTAAGTGGCAGCTCAGAATTTGAACCCATGATTGTCAGACTCTAAAGCCCACATTCCTAACCTCAGCACTTCAGCACAAATTCTTTTAAACCTTCTTATTTAATGGAGCTTGGTATACTAGCAGAAGGCAGTACCAACATGCATTTAACCACTGCCCATTGCAAACCTAGGGTTGTTCACCTTCATTCTCTCTAATGTGAAATGTAATCTTTAGCACATCTTAAAATACTTGCCCAGTATTTCTCAATTTTCTATTCTCTCTTAGAACACAGACTATATCTGGGGTGGATTCTCGGGTCAATTACTTAATAGATGTGTGTCCTGGGAAACTTCCCAATCCTCTGTACCACCTTTCCTTTTCTGAAAACTAACGATAGTGAAATGACAGGATCAGTCTCATCAATTTGAGATTGTTGGGATCATGACGGTCATAACCATTTTGTTTCCTATATGCACTCTTAACACATTCAGCATCTGGTAGTGCAAGTTCCCCCTTTTTCCTTTTCCTCTTCAGAATGTTTCTGGCACTTCCTGTATATTCCTCCATCATAGTTAGCTGAACACATTTGTTTGAACTCCTGATGACAGAAGGCTGAAAGACCATGCAGATCAGCCTCCTAAGGAGCCCACCTCTCCACTCCATGGAATTAAGCTCTGCAGGGGCTACCCTGAGGAAACCCCTGACAAGGCTGCTGACCTTGAAGCTGTCCTAATGGTCCTGGGGTAAAACACTTTGTTTCATGTATACACTGTTTATTCTTAGCAGTTTATCCAGTATCTGGTAGGGTATGTTCATCATTAATTCTTTTCCCATTCATAAATTTTCTGAACCCACCTGCCAGGCACTGCAATTCCTTTTGGGGTCCAACAGCTGCTCTACAAAGAAAGCCCCATATTCTTCCTACTGCATCCTGCCTGGGTGGTCCAGCTTTACTGCATTGTGGGGTCTCTCCCTGGTCCCTCACCTAACCCCACAGATGCCCCCAAATGGACCCATCTGGGGCCCTTGGGCTCTGCCACTTTACTAATAAATCTGCCCTGAGCACTGAGCAGTGCACTCTCTGCCTCCCCACCTCATACATTCACACTATGGAATATCATTCAGACATATAGAAGAGTAAAGTTCTGATATATTCTACAATTGAAATCATTACTGTGTCAAATAAGTATGGCACATAAGGAAATATAATATATGATTCCACTTATATGACATTCCTAGAATAGCAAATTCACAAAAAGTAGGTGAGAGGTTACCAGGAGATGGGAAGAGGGAGGAAGGTGCAGTTGTTTGGTGGGTCCACTTTTTAAAATTTTCAGAAAATTTATAAACAAATAAAACAAAATCTAAATCCAGCTCAACTACTGACTAGATTGAGTCAACCTCCCACACCAATGGCCTAGCAGAGGAGGTGTGAGCCTCATGAAACATAAATACTATTCATCTCACTTTTACTGTCATACAGAATATAGCTGGCTTTTGTCCAGATAGCACCACAATAAAAAGTAAGAGAAAAAAAAAAACACATTCAAGAGAGAAAGTGATCAACAAAACTGAACTCAGATAAGAAACCCAAATATTGGCACTATCCAACATGGAATTTTATTCTTTTTACTAAATAAATATTTATTTCCAACAGGGTATTTTATATAACTATAAATTAGGTTAAAGGCTTTAGTGGGAAAGGTGGACTCCAAGCTTGAGCAGTTTGGAAATTTTAGCAGAGAGGTGAAAACAACAGTAATCAAGAAGAAATGTAGGAAAGAAACAATAACAATTCCCCTCTCCCTCTCAAAATGATAGAGATGAAAGATGCTTTCTATGGGTGGGCTCATCTCTAAACTCAACTTAGCCAAGGAAAGAATCATTGAGGACAGATCAATAGAAGTTATCCAAACTGAAATAGAAAAACTGTAAAATGAAACAGAATAGGGCATCCAAGAGCTGTAGAACCATATGAAATGGCCCAACAAATATGTAATTGGGATCCCAGAAGAAGAGCAAGAGAAGAACAGAAAAGATATTTGAAAATTACTTGAAATTTTCTTAAAGTAATAAAAGTCATCAAACTACAGATTAAGGAAACTCAGAGCCTAAAGCAGGATAAATATCAACTGTACACACACACACACACACACACACACACACACACCACACCACACCTAAACATATGTTAAAAGTGCTGAAAACATAACATACAGGGGAGCAAAAATAAGGAATACAATAGACTTTTGTCAGAAACTATGCAAATTAGAGAATGAGCTTTAAAGTGACTAAAGGAAAGCCACTTTAACCTAGCAAAAAAATCTTTCAAAAATGAAGGAAAAATTGAGAATTTTCATAAAAACCAAACCTTTTAAAAATGAAATGTTTTGAATCACACAAGACATGCTAAAATAGTTCTTCAGGCAAAGAAATGACACCAGTCCAAAAATTGGTTCCACAAAAGATATGAAGAGTATGAAATGGTGAAAATGAAAGTGAACATATAGTATAGACAATCATTTTAAACCACACTAAAAGATAACTGATTGTCTAAAGAAAAACTTGGCAGTGTCTTGTGTGTTTTGGCATAAGTGAAAGTCAAAGTATGACAGTAAGAGCACAAGGAATGGGAGGGAGGAATTGTACATGGAGTCTTTGTTAGGTTCTCACACTACACAGGGTTTGGTGTAATGTTCTTGAAGGTAGACTGGTTGTGTATCATAAGCCCTGGGGTAACCACTAGAAAACAAAAAATAAAATAGTGTTGTAATGACAGGGTTCTTATGCAGAATAGGTGGCCTGAGCAAGGCATCTGGCACTTATGCTCCATCTATAGAACCTGGATTCTAAGCTGCCTGTCCCCTCCCCACATCTGACTTAGGACTGAGGAAAAAAGGGATTACAATTGGTGAATGCAGCCTTGTCTGGGTGCAATGCTGCTGCTCGGTCCCCTTGGAGTCTAAGCCAAAAAGAAAATATCAGTAATGCTTACCTGCCTATATTTAAAATTTTGATATTTTTGTCATCACAAATTCATTGGTATTAAGAATATTGCATCAAGATATTACTTGTTTTAATGACTCTGTTTTTTGATGCCTCATTCACCTAACCCTACTCCCAGGCCTGTCTGGAAGATAAAGCATTCAGGGAAGCTTGGTCTGGTCCTATGGACCCAGGCTGCAGGGAGGGTGGGCCTCCACCTACTGTGTCCTTACTCTGAGCAGTGAGGCTGGAGACCAGTGTGACAGAGTAGGAACTTCATGGGGGGGGTGGTTCTGGACTGTACCCCAGAGGAGAAGTCTTGTAGGGATTTGTCTCACCTGAAAAATCTCTGTCTTCAACTGGAGGCAAAGACTCCTCAAACCCATTTGACTCTTTGAGTAAGGTTGTAAGTCTGAATCATTTCTGTTACAGCAAGAAAAGGGGCTGTACCTAAGTATCTGTGTTAGTGCTGGGGTCATTGTAAATGGAGGCTCATCTTTTCCCATTCCCTACCCCCATCCCAGTCTGCCTTCTGAGGACATTGTCTAGCCCCCCCAAAAGGAAGGATTCAATTACTCCCACAGGCTCCATTTATGTTCCCTCTGGCCTCCATGAACTACTACCCTGGACATCTCTCCTCTCCTGGAAGGTGTGTGTTTCACACAGAGCTACCCAGAAGCCTTGGTCCTGGGGACTTTGTTCCAGCAAAGGGTCTAGAAGGACTGTGCCCAACAAAATTGACACATATTATTAAAGCATACAATTCATCCAAAGTGTACAATTAGTGGTATTTAGTATAATTACATAGTTGTACATTCATCACTTCAATCATTCATAGAGAATTTTCATTATTTCAATGATAATAATAATAAACAAAAAACAGACAAACAAGAAAATTCTCCAATGATCAATCTCTCTAGGCTTCTCCTGCTGTACATAGCTTCTATTTATGGCAAATCTTTCAAAATTTTTAATTTATTAAGCAGTGCTATTGCAATATATTTACATATCATACACTTCATCCAAAGTGTCTAATCAATGGCTTTTAGTATAATCACAATGTTGTGTATTCATCATCACAAAAAGTTTTAGAACAATTTCTTTACTCCAAAAAGAAAAACTCCAAACCCCTTAGCAGTCCTTCCCCAGCCTTACATAACTACTAATCTAATTTTAACTTTATGAATTGATTTACATTTACATTTTATATAAATGAAATCATACAATATGTAGTACTTTGTGTCTGGTTTCTTTCACTTAGCATAGTGGGTGTAACATAGGAGGGTTGAGCCTGGGAAGGCTGACCAAATACTTTGATATTCCAAAGAAACCACATTGGGAAGCCAGCAGCAGTCATGACATTTACATACTCACATGACCTGATGACAGCCATTGGGCAGCAACTGTACTGTATAATGGGATGACAAAGATCATTTAGAGCTAGACAGCACAAAGAGGGGTTTTACTAAGGCATAGAGCAGCTCAAGGGTGCACATAGCCTAGAAAATGATTAACAGTGAGGGGCAGCACTCATGCAGGTTAATGATTACTGCACCTAGAGTCCTGCGTGTGCTGTAGTGGAACTTTCCAGGATGGACTGCTGTCCAATTCCACACCACCCTTTCAATAATCTACACAAATAACTAATGGGAGGGGGAAGCAAGCATTTCATGTCCCTACAAGAGGTTTCTTTTTTCAATATGAGCATCTTGTAGTATTAACATACATTTGTTCAGCTTCAAAGAAAAATGGTCTTTTATATGCAGTTTTACCCATATTCATATTTCACACATGGATTTACTATGCTGTACAGTTTCATGTTACAGTTTTTTAGCTTTCCTTTTAATAATATACATGGACCTAGACTTTCCTTTTAAACCTCTTTCATATGCACAAAATAGTATTGCTAGTTACTCAGGGGAGCCCTTAGGGAGCTTAACTTCCAGCCTTCTATCCATAAAGAGATATTTTTAAAATGTGATCAACAAATTAGGATGGAGGAAAGCGCAGGAATTACCAGAAAATTTATGAAGGAGGAACAGAATAAAGAGGATCATACCCTACCACCTATTGTATAAACTGCTAAGAATAAACAGTGTATACAGGAAACAAAGTGATTTTACCCCAGGGCCATTGGGAAGGCTTCAAGGACAGCAGCCTGGTCAGGGGTTTCCTCAGGGGAGCCCCTGAGGAACTTAATTTTGTGGAGTGGAGAAGTGGGTTCATTAGGAGGCTGATCTAGATGGTCTTTCAGCCTTCTTTCATCAGAAGTTAAAACAAATGTATTCAGCTAACTATGATGGAGAAATGTGCAGGAATTGCCAGAAATGTTCTGAGGAGGAAAAGGAACAAGGGGGAATTTGCCCTACCAGATGCTGAATGTGTTAAGAATCAACAGTGTATAGAGGAAACAAAATGATGATGATTGTCATGATCCCAGTGATCTCAAATCTATGAGATTGATCCTATCCTATTGTGATCCCTGATTTTCAGAGAGGATCAGTAAGTTGCCCTGATAATCCACCCTAGATTTAGTCTGGGTTCAGGTAAGAATAGAAAATTGAGAAATACAAGGCATGTATGTTTAAGATGTGTGAAAGATTATATTTCACTTTAAGCGCATGGAGAAGAAGGAGAAAGACAACCTAGGTTTGCAATGGGTGTTGGTTAAATACATGTATACCAGCCTTTTGCTGGTATACCAAGCACCATTAGATATGAAGGTTATAAAGAATTTGTCCTGAAGTGTTGAGATTAGGAGTGTGGGCTTTAGAGTTTGATAATCATGGGTTCAAAATCTGAGGTGCCACTTACTGGCAGAGGTCTTTTGGAAAGTGTTTAAAATTTCATAGACTCTGTTTCTTGATAGTAAATATGGAAGAGACAGCCTAGTTCAAAATGTCAAGTAAGACTCTGTAAAGAGAAACATATTACCTGGGACTTATTGAGTTCACAGCAACCAAAAATAGTAACTGCTTTTCAAAAAATGAAAATTAGCATCATGGAATTTGTGGAATTGTTTTCAAATGTAATTTAATAGTGCATGGTACTTTATTTGACATTTTGGCATGTTACATTGCAGGTTAAAATGTATTAGTGCTTTTTGGATGATGCGTATATTTACTGAGCACCTAGTGTGTCCTAGAGAAAGGACTCATGACTGCATTCCCAGAAAATTTCACTGTAAGTGGGAGACTTGCTGCAGCAAAAGAGCTGCTCAAATGCAGACTGAAATCCTCTCATTTCCATCTACTTTTCACACTTGTCCCAATTCTTGAGCCTCAGTACAGTTGATCATGGTGGCTCTAACCCAACCCTGTCAATACCTTTGTTTTGCATTTCCACTCCTAAAAAATAAACTTAAAAATAGAAAACCTTGACATCATCTTGTAAAAGTAAGGAAAAATTGATAAACAGAAAGGAGAGAATGAACATGCCTTATTATTTCAACCCTCCAGGAAAACCAGGGTTTAGTAACATGGAACATATCTTTTTACCTCTATGCTTTCCAGGTGGGCTCCTGTCTTGAAAACTGTTTCATAGTGCACCATTTTTATTGTACAGTGTATTAGGATCACCTTTTAGGCCAAGAAGTGGTCTTCCTCTGATGCTGAGTCCATCATCTACACATGCATGGTTTATGTAGCAAACCTGCCACCAGACCCATGGAGTGTTCCCAGATTCTAATTTGAACTAATTCAGAAGAGTTTACCTTCTTACCTAATTCTTTTGTACACAGTAAGCAGTGAAGTCAGAACTCTTTCTTTCCAGGTAGCCCTACCTACACTTTAAAAGCCAATGAGAGGGGAGAGGGAGTGGTGAACATTGGATTTGTGGGCATGAGGTTGAAAGTGCAGGAGTGGGAATGCTCTTATGACAATATGACAAGGTAGAGTCACTGGGTTAGGGTTTAGGTTGGGGGCATTAAAGATGGGACACATCTGGAGTAGGTTTCTGGGGAGTGTGTGAGTGTTCATCCTGTCATAATGTGTTGTGTTGGGGAGTGGCGACCCGCACAGTGAGTGGGAAGGAGATGGACACCATCTTTGGGAGGACAGATTCACGCAGAAACAGACAGGTGGGTGTCTCTTAGGAGCAAGGATGGATCCAAACAGGGGAGGATAATCAGTGTGTCAAGACCTCTTGTTGCATGTAACTATGAATCTTGTCATCCAATGAGTCAAGAAAGGGGAGTTTCATGTGCCCCAGGGGTATGGGGAGGAAGGAACAGAAAAGATCAAATGGGGTATTTAGTGGTCAAGGGAAATGTTTTTCATTACCTTACAGTAATGGACACAGGACATGGTAAGTATCATCAAGAATTATTAAACTGTACCATCTAAATTGTAAACTATACTGTAAACCATTGACAATGTTTAGCAGCTAAGTTTCACTATCTGTATAACAGTTGTAACATTGCTACCATCCACATAAAAAAGTTTTAATATGGGTGAGGAAAGGGGGAGAAGGTTGGGTAAATGAGAGTCTCTAGTATTCTTTGTGTCTTTGCTGTTACCTAAAACTTCTTTGAAAATTGAATGAAAATTTGGGAGACACTGGGGAGTGAGAAGGGGAAGATGCCATGATACAGACTGGACAGCCAATAATGCAGTGATAAAAGGAAAAAAAATAGCAATAATTAAAAAAAAAATTTTTTGTTTTTCCCATTTTTTGAATGTCCCAATCTTTTAATTATATTTTAGTTTTAGTTTTTTTTCCTGAGTTTCCATGTATTTTATCTCTTACATTTAAGCTTATCATTATTATTTCATTTTCCTATTAATTATATTTGGTTAATATATGGGCTTCATCTTCAAGGAAAGTTTAGATCACAGAAAGGCTACAATGGGGGCTGCAGAGGATCATTGGTGGGGGTGTCTGGGATTGGGGATTCATGGGAGGAAGTCCATCTGAATATACTTGAAAGATATATAAAATTTTCCAAATGACCAAGGGGTGGGTCATGGTCACAGTTGGTGGACAATCACTCAATAAATGAGGGAATACTGAATTCCCAGCCTGGAGAGCTCTGCCACATTATCCAAGGGAGCAGCAACAATCCCCTGAGTGCAGGGGCAGTGTCTGGCAAAGGAGGATGGTCCATTAATGGGTTCTTATTATTGATGACTAGCCTTATGAGTCTTTGCTCTTGTAATTGAAACTTAGCCTACTGTTATGGGGTGCCTAAGGGTTGCCAAGTGAGAGCCTTCTTGTTGCCAAATGTGGCCTCTCTCTAAGCCAAACTCAGCATATGAATGCATTACCTTCCCCCCAGCATGGGACATGGCACCCGGGGATGAGCCTCCCTGGCAAGAGGGATTAACACCAAGTGCCAACTGGTAATACCACTGGAAAAAGACCTTGAATAAAAGGGGGGAAAGGTAAAGACAAATGAGTTCATGTGGCTAAGAGACTTCAATGAGAGTAAGGAGGTCATCCCAGAGGTAACGCTTACACACACCTCAGTAGGATCTCATAGAACACCAAAATGGATATCATCCCACACAGAGGGGCTCCTGAGGGCTCTAGAGACACCCGGGTCCTATATAAGGGGGTATAGCTCCAGAGATTAATGCCTTATCAGTGAGCTCTATTTTGGAATCTGTGCTCCTGAGAGTGATAGAGTTGGACTCAAATAAGTCCTCCCTGCACATGGTCCATCAGTCCCTTCTATTCAAACCTATATGTGATGTTGGAGTTTGTGGGTGTATTTCCAGAGACTGGAGCCTTTGGCCTGCCCGTGTGCCAGCTGTGCCTGGAATCTTGGCGGAGCTGCAACTCTTACTCTACAGCTCAGTGGACTCACCCAAGTCACCTGGTGAGGAGACGATGATGAACAATGGTCATCCCAGGGAATGGAGAGAGTCTGCAGCTGCAGGAAGTATAATCCCATTCATCATATCCAGGGGATATAAGCCCCCTCTCATTTGGAGGTGGAGTGGACGTCACCATCCCAAACTCCTCAGGATTGGGACTAGAGTGGACTCACTGGTATTCTGAAGTAGACATATTGTGATTCAAGCAATGGAAGAAATTACAAGTGAGGAGGAGCCAGTGGCCACTGGATGCTTTGGGGGCAGGGAAGGAAAAAACAGTTGTAATGCAGGGGTTTTCTCAGGACTCAGGAATTATCCTGAGTGACATTACAACGACAGATATAGGCCATTTTGCATCAGCATATAACATGCAGAACTGTGTGGGAGAGAGTGTGGTCTACAATGTGAACTATGGTCCATGCTTAGTGGCAAAGCCCCAGGATGTGTATATCCATTGCAGGTGATGTGCCACAATAATGAAACTGTTTATGTGGGATATTATGGGAGGTGGGGGAGGTGGGGAACATGGGAATCATTGTAATTTTTGTGTAACATTTATGTAATCTAAGCATCTTTAAAAATATATTTAAAAAACAACAACAACAACAAAGTGAACAGTATGAATTAAATACTTACCTTTACATATAAAAAAAAAAA
>JAQZBX010094321.1:0-12042 GCA_029593785.1 Cabassous unicinctus | reverse complement strand
CTACATTTTCTTCTAGAAGCTTCATGGTTCTTGCTTTTATATTTAAGTTTTTTATTCATTTTGAGTTAAATTCTGTATAAGGTGTAAGAAAGAGGGCTTCTTGCCTTCTTAAGGCTACAGTTATCCAGTTCTCTCACCACCATTTCTTGAATGGACTGTTCTGCCTGAGCTGAGTGGGTTTGACAGGCTTGTCAAAAATGGCATGACCATAGATATGAGTGTCTGTTTCTGAACCATCAATTCTGTTCTGTTGGTCTATGTGTCTGTCTTTATGCCAGTACCATGCTGTTTTTCACACTGTAGCTAGGTAATATGATTTAAAGTCCAGAAGTTAGAGTTCTTCAACTTTATTTTTGCTTATTAAGATGTTTCTGGCTATTCAGGACCCGTTACCCTTCCAAATATATTTGATAATCATGTTTTCCATTTAGTTTTAAAATGCTGTTGGAATTTTTATCGAGATTGTAATGAATCTGTTTATCAATTTGCATGGAATTGACATCCCATTGATATCTAGTCTTCCAATCCATAAGCATGGAATGTTCTTTGAGTTATTTAGGTCTTTTTTTATTGCTTTTAAGAATGCATTGTAGTTTTCTGAATGCAAATGCTTTATATTGTTGGTTAAGTTTATTCCTAAATATTTGATTCTTTTAGTCGTTATTGTAAATGGAATATTTTCCTGACTTCTTTCTCAGATTGCACATTTCTTGTGTCTTTTAAAGTCTACTTCATCTGATATAAATATAGCTACACTGGCTTTTTTTTTTTTTTGGTTGCTGCATACAAGGAATATCTATTTCCAGCCTTTCACTTTCAATCCTTCCTATCATTGGATCTAAGGTGAGTCTCTTGCAGATAGTATATGGGTGGTTCATATTTTCTTATCCATTCTATCAGTCTGTGTCTTTTAATTGGGGATTTTAATCCATTAACATTCAAAAATATTCAATGTTATTACTGAAAAGGCAGTTCTTATTTCACCCATTTTGACCTTCGTGCTTTATCTGTCATATTTTATTTCCTCCAGTCTGTTGAGACTCATTTACTTTTACTGATATAATCTTCATTTCTAGCCTCTCTTCCAAGCCTCTCTTTCATCATTTTTTCTTCAGACTGTAGCTCACTCTTTAGTATTTCCTGCAAAGCCAGGCTCTTGGTTACAAATTCTCTTAGTTTCTATTTATCTGTGAATCTTCGAAACTTTCCATCATTTTTGAAAGACAATCTTGCTGGATATAAGATTCTTGACTGGAAGTATTTCTCTTGCAGTATCTTAAATAAATCAAACAACTGTCTTATTGCCTCCATAGTTTCTGATGGGAAATCAATACTTAATCTTATTGGGTATTCTTTATATGTTATGCATTGCTTTTCTCATGCTGCTCTCAGAAAGCTCTCTTTGTCTTTGGCACTTGACATTCTGATTAGTATGTGTCTCAGAGTTGGTTTATTCTAATTTATTTGGATGGGAGTACGTTGTGCTTCTTGGAAACAGATATCAATATCCTTCACTAGGGTTGGGAAATTTTCTACCACTATTTCTTCAAATAATCCTTCTGCCCCTTTATCTATCTCTTCTCTTCCTAGGATAACCATAACAGGTATGTTTGCACACCTCTTGCTGTCATTTAGTTTCTTGAGACTTCGTTCAATTTTTCCAATCTTTTCTTCTTCTGTTCTTTTGAATGTTTGCTTTCAGAGGCCATTTCTTCAAGCTCACCAATCCTTTCTTCTAGGTACTCAAATCTGCTGTTATATGATTTCAATGTATTTTTAATTTCACTTACTGTGCCACTCATTCCTGTAAGTTCTGCTATTTTTCTAGGCATGCTTTCAATTTCTTTGTGCTCATCCAATATCTTAATATTCTTAATCTCATTCTTAATCTCAATGAATTTATTAAGGAGATTTGTTTAAACATCTATGATGAATTGTCTCAATTCCATTATGCCATCTGGAGACTTATCTTGATCCTTTAACTGGACCGTATCTTCCTGTTTCCTGGTAGAGATTTTAGATTGTGTTCATTTTTTGGCATCTTAGAATCTGGCTTACAAGATATATCCATTCTGGATGCAGTTTCTCTCTTTAGTTTAGGGCTTTCTTGCCCTTTCTCCCTTACAGGTTGTGTAGTAGAAGCCAAGCATGTAGTTGGTGCTGTAATCTGTGTAGGCTGAAGTTGCCCACATTGCCCCAGGGACCTATGAAGCTTCTCTCGACTTTCTTCTTTTCCAGGGGTAAGGACAGAGCCAAAGATGTGTGTAATAAACCAAGGCATGCAGTTCTAGACTTTAGTTACCCAGAAAGACTGACAAAGCTTCATGGCCATTCCTCCCCTGAGGTGGGGATTGAGCTGCAGGTATGGGCAGCAATCTATGCTGTGTAGGCTCAAATTGACCACACTTGCCCTGGTAGACTTCTGAATATTCTGTCTTTGCCAGCCGAATGTACCTTCAGTGACCCAGAGAGGTTGGTGTAGGTCTCACTGTCTTCCTTCCTGTCAGATGGAGGGCTGAAACCAAGGTTAAGGCTGAAGCTAAAGATTTACTAGAAGGTCAAGCTAAGAAATGAAGTAAATGTGTGATGAATTTTAAGTTAATATAAATTTATGTATATGACTACCAACTTTTTATAATAAAATGCCTCAAATCTGTAATTTTTAAGAAATGAATCAGCACAAAAACTTGTCATAGTTTTCTATAAAGAAAACTACATATAAAAGAAGTCTATGATCTTCTTAGAGATCATTTTAAACTATGATTTGAAATGAGAATTTTAAATCATACTATAGACTGGGATAGTAATAATATTTATATTATTAATATTTATAATTTTAATTAATTTTTATAATTTTAATTAATATTTATAAACCATAATATAGACTTGGATATTAATAATATTTATATTATTAATATTTATAATCTTAATTAATATTTATAATTTTAAATCAAACTGTGACATAAGAGTCTATGATCTTCTTAGAGATCATTTTAAACTATGATTTAAAATGAGAATTTTAAATCATACTATAGACTGGGATATTTGAAAGCTATTAATTATGGATAAATGTACTTAGACCATTTTAATAGAAATATTATTCATTACTCATTTAGTTAATAATTTGTTAGTTATATTTACCAGCCATTCCACAAGATGAGGTGAGACAATCCTTGTACTCAGGAGTTCTCAGACTAATGGAAGGCTGATAAACAGGTAACTAAAATAGAGTGTGATGTAACATGGAATTAGCATAAACTTTTGTAGTGATTCTTATCTCATTGGGAGAATACACAGAGAACCCTTTGCAAAAATCAAAGGCCCAACTACTTGGAATCTTGTAGCTAAAAGTGAATTTCTATAACCTTGAAATAAGAAATTTATCCAAGTGTCTATACATAATTAACAGAACTCAAATTTCTTACATTAAAAACTGTAATAGTATAATAAAAAGTACCTGATCTTCAGCTAATCAGTAGCTGAAGTTGGTCTCCAACCGTCTCTTCCTTCCCCCGCCCCTTTTTTTTTTTTAGTAAATGGAGCTTCCAACTCCAGTCACAGAATAGCTCTGGAGACAGCTTATGGTTGAGAATAGGATCATCACCAGCCACTGTAGCAAGACTTGTATTTTCCCAGAGAGGCTGGTTCAGGTCCTCAGATTCCTCTCTGCTGGAAGTGAGGCTGGGGCTCAGGCTAGAGCTGCAGTCTGATCTGTATAGAAAAAAAGCTAGTCCCTACAGTCATTGTGATTTTCAGTTCATTTTGCTTACCCTTCTGCTGATGGTGCAGTTAAAATGTTGGCTACAGGCCTCTTTCTGTCTTGGATAGTTTCAAACTTCAGCTGTTCTTAGGATTATGCTTTAGCTTGGAGATTTTACTAATCAGTAGCTAAAGTTGGTGTGCAACCACCTCTTCCTCCCAATGTTTGGAAATGAATCTTCCAGTTCCAGCCATGGAATAGCTCCCAGAGTGGCTTGTGCTGCCACTGGAGGATGGGAACCAGCCTCCATGGCATGGAGTGCTCTATTCATGAATCTCTGCAGATGGGCAGTCTCCTCCTTCCATTATTTCAAGGAGTTGCAGGTTGCTCTTCTGGTCTCATGGAGCACCCAAACAGGGGCTTTAGATAGCTCTGGGTGATTACTAACTACTCTGTAGCAGTATCTCACTCTAGGAGCTCCTTAATCTGCTGCCATCTTTCTGGTTCTTGACTCATTTTTCAGTCATTAAAAAACTTGCCTATAAAATAGATTAGCTTTCTTAAATACTGTCTTTATTTTGCTTACCATATGCTTGTCTTGATGCTGCCTATATTGTCTTTGTGGGTTTATGTCTAGAGAATCCTCCAAAATGATATTAGAATTTTCTTCTCCCTTAATCAATAGGAAGTAACTACAGAAGATGAGATCTTCACCCATTTTCCTTATAAGAGGAATATTTATAAAACATATCTTCTTAAGAATAAGAAGACTATAAACACAAGGGAGGATTTGATAGCTAGAAAATGTGCTTATTGAAATTACTTCACCTAAGATGCTTTGAAAATTCTAAAAATTATTGAGCTGATTTTCTATTAATCTAATTTTAAGAGTTTACCCTTTGCACTTAGTTCCCCGAAAGATATTAACCAGACCATCTCAGTTTTGCTTACAGGAATAAGATAATGTCTCAAAGCAAAACCAGACAGAATCATGTAATTCTGTAACTTTTTCAGAAATAAAAATCTTGATATACTTAAGCAATTGTCTGAGAAAGGAGCAATGAAGGACATGCACATGCACAACTATATCTAAACTGTGTTTTATTAGCTGCTGAAATCAAGGACACAGTGGATGTGCTTGAGACAACACAGGACTCACAAACTGCAAGATCCTGGCAGCACTGCTTTTTAAAAAAAATTGTTGTTCTTCTCAATTATCCATTTTCTTTTTTCCCTATAGAATCCCTAGCTGCAATTTTCACTTTGAATTGGTTATGGGAAAATTCCCTTAGTTACTTGCTTGTACACTCACAATAAATCACCTTCTCACTAAGAGACATGTTTGTCATTTGTGGTGTTGGATTAGAAGGGCCTGTCTATTGGAAATAGCCATTCTTACAATAACTGTTCATAAGGTCTTATCTATTTCTTCATATACTGTTTTGCCTTAAGCAACATCATAAATAATGCTCTTCTGACCAGTGTTTTACAAAGTGTTCTAAAACATTAAAAATTACTTCTACAGGAAAAAAATAATGGTTCCCAAGAAGTCTATGGTTCTTCTTAGAGAGTTACAAAGCATAAGCAAGCATCTTTAAGTTTTACTGCAACTTGTCGGGCTCCCTTGGGGAATTTACGATCCACTTTTAAAAGATATTCATCTGTTTCTTTATCTCCAGGATTTGGACCCAGACAGAAACCAATAAACCCATAAAAGCAAAATCACTTGCAGCACATATCTTGCATAGATAAGTACCCTATCACCCTTAGACCTCGAGTTCCTCACAGTCAAGAGATGGAGACTAAGATCATAAAAAATGTGAACTGGTTTCTGTACCAAGAACCACAGCAAAAGACCATCACTAGAGGGAGCAGAACCAACTGGAGGCAGAAGAGAGTAGCTCATATTAAGAAACTGCATAGACTGTGAGAGAAAGTCATCTTACCACATTGGTGTGTGTGGTGGAGATGGCCAGTGTACAGTTCTCAGATTCAGTCATATTGATCATCTTAATCTATTTTTTGTATTTCTCCCTCACCTGAAAAAATTTTAAATGATACACTTTCTTAGTAAAAAGTACTAAAATAGAAGATGAGATCAGATTTTTACTTACTCTCCTTCTGAGTCCCATTTACATGGTCAAATTTATGTTCACTAATACTATATTATTGACCATAATTTATTCTTCTGTGAAGTGACATTATGAGTTTAACTCCTTAACTTCCCAGAGGAAATGTTTTCTATACACAAAGCTGGGTTCATAATAGACATCAAAATTTTAGTTGAATAAATATTTGAATCTGTAAAAATTGTAATGTTATATGTGAATTTCCTTTTTTGTTCATAGGTTCATTCATGCAACATGTATGCACTAATATCTTTAAAGTATTGTAGTTTGTAAAGATCCAAAAGTGAACATGATAGAACCAGAAACTGTCCTAGGAACCTAGTGGAAAATGTTGAGGTGAAAGCATTGAACTCTGAAGGGAAAATCAGGAGGCAATGAGAGAATAGATGGTATTGTCTTAATCTAGATATTTAAAAAAATAAGAAAAAAGTCTCCCACGATATGAAAATAAGAGAAGATACCTGAAGAATAGGCATGAGTTGGTTAGACAGCAAGCACCCTAAGTAGGCAGGGGGAGAGAACAGAGAAATAGGAAATGTAAATTCTTCCAAAACTGATTCGTTGATTCAATGAAATCCCAATAAATGTCCTAACAGCCTATTTTACAGAAATGGAAAAGCCAATTATCAAATATATTTGAAAGGATAATGGGCCCCAAATAGACAAACATATTTTTAAAAAGAAGAACAAAATTGGAGGACTCTCTCTGATTTTAAAACATATTACAACGACAGATATAGGCCATTTTACATCAGCATATAACATGCAGAATTGTATGGGAGTGTGGTCTACAATGTGAACTATGGTCCATGCTTAGTAGAAAAGCCCCAGGATGTGTATATCCATTGCAGGTGATGATCCAAACCAATGAAAGATATTTATGTGGGAGGTTGCGGGAGGTGTGGGAGGTGGGGAACATGGGAATCCCTGTAATTTTTGTGTAATATTTATATGATCTAAGCATCTTTTAAAATATATATTTTTAAATATTACATAGCTACAGCAGTTAAATAAATAAATAAATAAAGCTACTGGCATTAAGATGGCAGTTTGGACAATATTACTATACTGAAAACTCAGAAATATACCCTCACTTCCACAGTCAAGTGATTTTTGATAAGACTGCCAATCACTCCCAGCTTGGCCAAAATAGTCTATTCAACAAATTGTGCTTGGAGAACATGAAAGCCATATCCAAAAGAAAGAAAAAGGATCCCTATTTCACACCTTATACAAAAAATAACTCAAAATAGATCAAGGACCTAAATATATAAGAGACAAACATATAAATCATAGAACAAAATGTAGTAAAACATGTTCAAGATGTAGTGGTAGGTGCTAGTTTCTTAAACCTTACATACAAAGCATGAGAAATAAAAGAACAAATAGATAAATGGGACCTACTCAAAATTAAACCCTTTTGCACCTCAAAGGACTTAGCCAGCAGTGAGAAAGGCAGTCAACTCAATTAGGGAAAATATTTCACATTTACATATCTGTTAAGGGTTTAATATCCATGATATAGGAAAAACCCATAAAACTCAACAATAAAAAGACAAACTACCCTACTACCCTATTATTATTATTAGAATAATGAAAATGCTCTAAAAATGATTGACATGATGAGTACACAACTATGGGATTGTACTACATACCATTGATTGAACACTTTGGACTTATGCCTTATTAATATGTATCAATAAAATTGATGTTGTAAATATTATCTGTATAATAATATCAATACACATTCTTCTTACTTGAGGGCTCTTATGCAGATGAAATGATACTAGTTATGTAGATCAGTTAGCTCAATCCTAACACTGGATGTCCTCAGTGTGGTTCATGATATCATAGTTACTGTCATTTCCCTCCTCTTCTTCATCACCTTCATGATCATTTTTGAGTGCATATGGTCCAGTTTAGATGTACCCATATCTTGCTATAGACATGGTAGTGCCCATGGATGCTAAGGCCAGTGATGGAGTAAAGCAAAATTCTGGACAAAACTTCTGAAATCCTCATTAGAACCAAGAATATAATTCCATAGGGCTCAGAGAAAGACATTACATTTGAAAGCCCTCCAAAATGATAACCTCAATGGTCACACATATACTCATTGTGAGGAAACAGTATTCCCAGGATCCCCCCTAAATCAAATGTCTCCCATGACACTCATTATACTGCATCTTGTTCCTCCTGGGACATGACTGAGGAGTGTGGTTGTGATGCCACTACTTGGCTGGATGAGAGAAAAGGCTGAGTCTCTGACCTCAGGACTGGCAGGATGACAAACTCAAGCATTGGCCTCCTCAGACTGATGACAAGTCTGGGAGGAGAGAACACTCACAGAGCCCATTTGCCCATGACCAGCAATCTCTAGTGCTGTAGAACAAAAGTTGTTTATTTATTATTGAATAGTCTAAGAGCTAAATTAGTCTATGTCATCCATCTCTAAGGATTTGTAAATATTAATGGAACAGGAGGAGGAGATATCAAAGATCTTGATAGACCTGGGCCTGCCCTTTTCTCAGGAAGAAGTTGAACTGTACTTCTCTAACAAGCAGAAGAGATATTAATATAAGTTTCAAATTCTGATTTAAAGATTCAATCTATGACTTTGATACCTGCAAATGCAGTGAATTTTTCAATTAATTTAAGAAGAATAAAGACTTCAACATCAACAATCTGGTATAGTTTTTACATTTCCTGATTTAAAATTAACTTCTCTAAGCAGAACAACATATTTTCCTTTCTATATACCATAGGTGTGATTTGGGGGTTTTATCCATTGAGATAGATAATTTTCCTAATTTGAATTTCAACTCATTCAATTTTTACTTTTCCATTGATGTATATATAGAGAGAGACATTTTTAAAAACAATATAATCTTTGATAACTTTATGAATTTACTTAAATATTATAGGACTCTCAAAAGACTGTGAAGAAGATGTCATCCATGATTACCAACATATGAAGATTGTAGCAGGGGAGGATATGCTTCCGAACACCCTAACATGCATATTTTTAGGATTCAGTTTGTCATGGGCTATTGGACAGAGGATTCCTTTGGTTATTTGCCACTTGGTTCTCTCTGTGTGGGAATTCACAACATGGCAGCTGACTTCTATCTGAGAAAGCAGTGATGAAACAACAGAGTAGCCAGCAAGATGAAATGTAGATTCTTTTAAAGTCTCTTAGAACCCTAGTCTCAGAAGTGGCATCCTATGTCTTTGGCCATATTGTTAAGTCAATAGGTCCTGCAATCATTCAAGGGGAGATATTTAAGAAAGGGCTTTAGCACAATGAGGCAAGGGATATTAGGAGAATCTTAGATGCTTCCCACCACACAGACCTCACCAGCTATCAGAACATAAGTCTCTAAAATGCAACAATCTCTGGGCATGTTCCTCTGCTTTCCAGCATAATCACCTACACATATCGCTATCATTCACAGAGCAAAAATTCCCTGGGAAGCAACTCGCACATGCAGAAATCCCTCTGCATTTGTGCTACTGCAAACCTCAACATGATTCTTTCACCATGAAGTCAGAAGAACCATCCTGGTGACTCCAAAATGAGCATATTCACTCCATAGACAAGAAGAAAAACTTCAGTCATTCCATAATCAAAATTTAAAAATATATCCCTGTAGGCTCTGACTTCTGCTTAACTAAAGAAAAATGACATTTTTACTTGAATGTATTTTCTTTAGAAATTCACTTTCATAAATGTTGAAGTCTTTAATAAATACTGTTTTTCTCTAACTGTAACATATTTTAAAATATATATTTTCTTACAAAAATTGTGAACTTACCAAACAATCATGAACTTGTGTAGAATTCCTATACAATAACCCTACACCAACACTCCACACCATTGTGGAACATTTATTACAGAATATGAGATCATATCATCAGACTTTTACCACTAGTTCTGGTCCATAGTGTGCATTTGGCATATTTTTCCCATACCACCCATTATTAACACAATACATCTTTGGCATTGATATAAGAATTTTACATTATTTTACACTATTGTTGCTAACTATAATTGCATTTTTGGCTCATATTGTTTTTAGTAGTTGGTAATAGATATTGGTACTAAGGAACTCTGAGATTGATTTGTCAATTACTGATTAGAAAATATATATGTGTATATATATGTATATCTCCAACTTAATTGATATGAGAAAATGATTTCATTTATGTATTGTAGATAAAGTTTGGGAGTGCTTTTGTGGTGAACAAAAGGCCTAATGACAAGTGTGTAAAGATGGATTAAAGGAGGTTGTGCTATACATTAAGAGATTTTAGAATGCCGGTGCTATTAAAAATACAATGCATCGGATTCGGGGTTCTTGTGAATGGCATATGAAAACCAAAGACAGTTGGGTTTATTCACAGATTTAGTTTCCTATCTGCTAAAACAAATGCCATACAATGGGTTGGCTTTACAATGAGAATTTATTGGCTCTTTTTATCAGAGTATAAGAGGCTTGTTTTCTCCTAGCTAGGTTTTCTTGTTGGCAGGAAATCTTTGGCTTTTCTTGTTTTTCTATCACATGGCAATGCAAATGAGAACATCTTCTCTTTCTCCTCTGGGTTTTTTTGACTTCCCTCTTCTGTCTTCTCTCTATGGTTTTACCTCCATTTTTAAATTCATTCTGCCAGTAAAGGACTCCAATAATCTTGATTGAAGTCCACCTGGATTCAGTTGGACCATGCCTTAACTGGAGTAACATCTTCAAGAGATCTTATGTATAATAGGTTTACACCTACCAGAATGTGGACCAAGACGACAAACAAGTCAAAAGTGGGATTCAAAATTCATTACACAGCATACAGTATAAAGAGAGATTTGCTTTATGATTTTACCAATTCCTGCTAACCTGATGCATATCTATGGAGAAACAGAAAGACTGCTGCTCTTTTTCATTACCTATTTGAGTGTCCAACTGAGGAATTCCTATTCACAATTTTTCCTTGTGTTATTTATAGAAATTATCAAAAACATGCTCATTATACTATATTATTTTTCAACATTCTATTAAATGGCAAACAATGCATCCCTGTGAATGAATCTAATAATAAAATATATATTTATACACTCAGAAAGTCCTTTATTTCTGCATAGAAGATCTAGTGGTCCAGAGAGGAAGAAAACTACTGTATATAAAGATGGGAAAATATTTTCACATTTTCTTTTAATTTAATGGATAATGTATTCAGCAATTTGGGAGTAGTTTGGGGATATGGCTCTGGCTTCACAGTTATAGATCTTGAGTATAGAAATAAATGATATACATTCCCTGCTATTATATTGTTCACGGTCTAATTTTGTAAAGATCAAATTGTAATGGGTTTTCAGGCATACAGGTTAATGAATGCTACAAATACAAATAATTTCTTTGAATGGAATGAACTTTAGAGTAGATGTTCACAATGATGATATCTATGTTTACGGTGTTTTTACCATGTGCATACATAATTTGTTTAATCCTAAAGTGATGTTAGTTAAAGTAAGTATTACTAAAAATGAAGAAACAAAGGACTTGAAACCTAAATAAAATACCTTACTCCAGAGCTTTACACCTGCAGTCCTAAAAGAGGTGCAAAACAGTGAATATTGAGATATGATATGTGAAGAGGAAATAAAATGATATCTACAAAATTTTGTCAACACAAAGGCACGTATTAATTTGCACATGATTTGTTTTGATGTGCTTTCTTATTCACATATCTAAAAAGATGGTAGAGTTATTGAGATAGGGGTGGTCTCCTGAAGATCCTCCAGAGGGCCCTCTTAATGTCCTTGTTCCTCAGGCTGTAGATGAAGGGGTTCAGCATGGGAGTGACCAGCATCACTGAGGCTTCTGCACTCTTCCTGGGTGAATGTGAGTAAGCTGAACTCATGTACACTCCCATGCCTGTTCCATAAAATAAGCAAACGACTGACAGGTGAGAGCCACAAGTGGAAAAAGCTTTATACTCCCCACCTGAAAATTGGACTCTCAGAATGGTGGAAACAATTCCAGTATAAGAGAAAAAGATCAGTGAGACTGGAACCCCACCAATAATGGCACTATGAAAATAAATTAATGTTATTGGTGGAGGTGTCAGAACAGGCAAGTTTAAGTAGTTCAGGAGGATCACAAAAGAAATGAGAGATTTCCACATCTGAGCAGAAAGTAAGTTGGGACACCGTTAAACAGT